>JASAMX010031007.1:0-29605 GCA_030248175.1 Microlaimidae sp. YZB2_3 | reverse complement strand
CTGATTTAAATATTACAAAAATAAACAATAACAATATTTCATTCGCCACTTTGGACGTTATTTCAAATTCAATAAAAAACTGTGGTATTGATTAAAAGGATTTTGAGAAAAAACGCGAAAAATGGATTTTGATTTCATTAAAAAGAGACAACCGTTATTTCCTTGAATTTTCCCTAACACTGTTATATCTCCAAATTTTGTAAGATCTGTGGTAAAATACACATATAATTCTGACAGATCGATTCATAAGATTTTGAACGCTATGATTTTTTGATAAAAATGTTACAGAAGCTGAAATTAAAGATTTTGCAATTTTCTAAATCTGCGAGACTTGCGGTCAGTTTCTCCAAGATGACCTAACAATCGAATCACGAAAAACTGAGTTTTAGATTTAATAGGCTATGTTTTGATTTTTTAAATAATGGTTTTTCTGTTTTGGAAAATCAATGTTAAGTTGTCACTTTTTTAAAATATGTTTTTTACAATTTGTTATTGTTTTTTGGGTTTTTTGGTGTTTGAATTAGCATTAATAAAAATTGTTTTGCATAAAAAACATTTGTTAGATTTTTGCTGATTAGGTTCCGATACGATATCAATGATGATTATTTGGCCTTTTGTTATCTGCTTCGAGCAAAATAAACAAACAAATAGTGAACATAATTATTCTCAGTTAAAAGATATATCAGTTACTAATAATTTTATATTTTAAATATCACATAGATAGCTATATTTTCCTGCCTAACGCTTAATATTTTGTAGCACTTTTAGTCTATAAACGTTAGTTTTTGTTATAACTTCGAATCCAAACAGACAAAATACATTTTTGAAACTGACAAAATACAACAGATTTACATAGTATTGTTTAGATTGCTTTTAGTGCTTGTTTTTTATTTTTTCTTCAAATCAATAGACATAAACAATTTTTTATGTTTTTTTTAATTTTTAGTAGTGTTGGCTTGCTTCACATGTTAGCTTGTCTGACATGTTAGTTTGCTTCACATGTTAGCTTCCGGTTTATTTTCAACTTTTGTCGCCAGGCAGTCACCTGCGTCGCTAAGAATGTTTCCGTTTGCCATTTTCTTACCGTTGCTCATTATGGACAAGGCTATCGTGGGTCTCACTAAGTTTTTGGAGTAGGCCTTATTTTTTCGCAGGACGTATTTTATGGATTTCACCCGCTGTACGAAATTTTCAGGCGCCTGAGATCCAGTGACGTTTCGTATGCGATGAGTTTCACCCACGGGAAGGTGGATGTTCCCTTTTTCCTGATGATTGGGTTTGTTTTCTTCACGAAATTTCTCAATTTCCTTCATTAACTGAAACAAACAGAAATATATTGTTTTTAAATTTCGCAATATAAACAGTTCTTATAAAAATTATGTTAATTATAAAAAATAACAAAAAAATTTTATGTTAATTATAAAAAATAACAAAAAATGTGAACTATTGATTCTATTTATCCAATTAAAAAAAAACAACTTTTTTATTGAATTTTCTACAAAAACAGAAGAAAAGAAATATAAAAAGTAAAAATTTTTTGCATACATCCCTTTAATACTTTACTTTGATTTAACTTTGAATGTTCCAAACGCATCGCTTTACCATAACAACTTTAAGTTTAAACAAGTACTTTAAAAGTCACAGTTTGAATTTCGGCGTCGCTGATTTGTCTATCGTTGAGAGCTTGCTCCAGCTTATTGGAGAAATTTTCGGAGCGGACCATGTGCTCCACCCAATCAGCGCCCAGTATTTCCTCGTCGTAGTCCATGCGTATTCCCATGGTGATCTTTAAAAGGAAGAAGGACAAGAAAGTCATCAGGGCGGTCCATGCGCCCACGCATAGACATCCCAACCACTGGACTCCGAACAGGTACCAGCCGCCGCCGTGAAAAACCCCGTTGTTCCCGTTTAAAAGGCCGAATTCGTCCTGACCGAACAGTCCCACGGCAACGGTAGACCTGGAATTGAAAATGTTTCTTTTTTTGTCGTCAACAGCGGAAAGAGTCACAGTCGTTTTAAAATGCAAGTGACTGGTAATCTTTCTATAATTATACAAGGTGCTATTTTAAATCTAAATAGTCACAATCGCCTATATTTTGTGTGAATTATGACTTAGTCTGTCGTAGCAACGATGTTTTGTTCATGAAGTACTGCAATAGTTTTGTTCATAAAATACTGCAATAGTTTTGTTCATGAAGTACTGCAATAGTTTTGTTCATGAAGTACCGCAATAGTTTTGTTCATGAAGTACTGCAATAGTTTTGTTTTTGAGGTGCTGCAAAAGCACCTTATACGTAAAAATATTTCTGGTTCACTAGCTCCTTAAGTAATATAACTTGCAAAATGGGTAAAATTAAATTTTTTAAGCCATCTTCATGGTTGTTTTTTGTATTTAGAAAATGAAAAAAAAATTGTTTTCGTCGAAATGATTTTGGTTCCAAATTTTATTCAGAAATCTGGTATTTTCATCGCAACTATTTAAAACCGTAGATAGAACTAAAAAGTCAAACCTGATTCTAAAAAACTTTAACTCTTAAAATTAACTCAAAAATTTGCGAATTTAAAATAAATAAAACAATATATTTTTAAAAATTTTGGGGATATTTTGATTTAGGCATTTTTGATTTATTTTCCAGTGGCTTTGGTGTTTGGAGGAAGGTTTTTAGCACTGCAGCAGAACTACGAGCAGAAAACAAAATATAAAGTTTTGTAAAATAATGTAATATATTCAAAAATATTCCAAACACTATCTTGTTAGCAAAAATCGCTATCAAAATATAAAAAACTAATAAATATTAGCGTTTTAACTATCTAAAATTTGTTTTGAATAACTGGTGCATATTTTATTAGAAGCAACCCATCATTCCTTTGGAAATAAAAAATAAACTAATGTTTAATCTGTCTTGATAATTGTTATGTGAACTTTATCATCTCATCAACAATGCCATAATCAAACAATGTTTTTAACTTGAATTTATTAGTTTATCTTGGGTTTGCTTGGGACTCATCACTATAGCAACGTTGGGTTAGGGAAAATTTTTTATGATATACTTTAAACTCGAAAAATACCAAAAACCTCAGTGCAAGTGTGAAGTAATTTTTGAGTAGTTTTTTAAATCATTCACCCAATGTGCAACAAGTGGGCTTGTGTATTTTACCAAAGAGCGGAGCCGAAATGAACAGCCACAGCCCCCACTGGATCGTCAATTTTCACTTTGTCCATCAGGTCTGGGATGACTATGGCAATCACGGCACCAACCGCACCAACTACCAGGGACTCCGCAGGACTGATAACGGCGCAGGAGGCCGTGATACCCACCAGACCTCCCAGAACACCGTTCATCATCCATGGGATGTCGTAGTAGATGAATCCTCTAAATAAACAAAGATTTACGCTAATAAATATATTCCTAAAATTAACGAAGAGTTTTACTGAAGATTAATTTCTTAAATAAAGAAGAATCGTCCCAGTAGATGAATTCTTCAAATCAAAAAAATTTTTTTGGTAAAGCAATTCGCTAGAATAACAAAAAGTTGTCCCATAGATAAATTTCTTAAATCAAAAAAGACTTGTGCTATAGATAAATTTCCTAAATAAAAGAATGTTCTAGTAGATGAATTTCCTGAATTAATAAAAAGTTGTCCTATTTATGAATTTCCTAAATTAACAAAGAATGGTCTTATTGATAAATTTCCTAAATCAACAAAGAGTTGTCGAAGTAGATGAATATACTAAATAAAAAAAAGTTACGCTAGTAAAGTAATCCTATTAATCAACAAGAAGTTGTCCTAGTAGAGAAATTCCCTAAATTAAAGAGAACTGTTTTATTATTAAAAAAAATCCCCTAGATCAACTAAGAGTTTTCCTAGTAAAATAATCCCTTAAATATCTAAAGAGATGTCTTAGTAAATGAATTGTTTGAATTCAAAAACATTACTTGATGAATTCTCTAGATAAAAAAGAGGAAATTGTCCAGGTAGAAGAATTTTCTAAGTTAAAAAAAGTTGTTTTCGTGGATCCTAGATTAACAAAGAGTTGTTCTTGTGGATTAATCTCCTAAATTAGATTTCTTTTTCTAAAAAGCGCTGCAAATCCGCAGAAAAGATTCCGCGCCAGTACTGCACTGTGTTAAACTCCGCGGCCTTGGAAATCGGGACGCGGAATTTACATTGAGCAGCACTGACGCGCATATCTCTTTTGCGGATATGCAGCAGAAAAAATACCAAAGGGCTTATAAAAATTGTTCCATTAAATGAATTCCCATTAGCAGCATAGAGTGGCCATTGTAGATTAATTCCTTAAATACATTAAGAGTTGTCCTAGTAAACGAATTCTGTAAATTAAAACAAATGTTCTAGCAGATGAATGTTCTAAATCAAAAAAGAATTGTCAAGTGAATGAATTACTCAGGTCAACAAAGAGTTGTCCCAGTTGATGAATTCCCTAAATTAACAAAAATTTGTTCTATAGACTATTTTTCTAAATCAACAAAGAGTTCTTTTGGTAGATGAATTCCCTAAAACTAAAGGGTTGTTGTAGCAGATAAGTTTTTGAATTAACCAAGAGTTGTTCTATGATAAACTTCTTAATTAACAAGAAGTTATCTTGGTAGAAGAATTCACTAAATTAACAAAAAGTTGTCCTGTAGATGAAATCTCTATATCCACAGAGAGTGGTTCTGGCGGATTAATTTCCTAAATTAATAAAGAATTATCTTAATGGAATCTTTTAAATCACAAAATATTTGTTGTAGTAGTTAAAACACTAGATCAACAACAAAATATCCTGCTACATTAATCCGTTTTATCAACAGAAACCGGCAATACCCAATAATCTCAGTGGATCTAAGAATTAAAAGAAACAGATTCAAAGTTGTTAAAAAGATTAAGCAGGTAGTGAAAGAAATTGTCCCCAAATGCAAGACATTTAGTGATGTTCAGGGGTAAATAAGACAAAAAAACATGTTTTAGTCAGATAAAAAGCTGACCAACACAATTAAGGCAGTTTTAATACATAGATCTGGAAAACACGAGGCAGCAAGATTGTTTATGGCACTGGCAGGAAAACAATAACGCTTTATTTAAAAAAATAAAGTTGGGAATATAAAACAATTAATAAGCGCATTTGAGAATTTTTTTAGATGTTATAACAAAATTATAATTCATAGGTCATAGGCAACTTAAAATTTACCATTTAATACTTAGTATTATTTCATTTATCACTGGTGAACACAAAACCGGTCACAATTTTTTAGTTACTTGGACCTATGTTGTTTTTTTTTGAAAAAAAAAAAAACATTCCAAGCAGAATAATGATTTTATTCACTGGACTGGAAAATAACAAAAAAAAATTTACTTAAACTTCCAACTGTAAACAATTGACAGAAACATAGCAGTAAGACTTCCTCCAATTGATCCGTTTAGAGTAGTTAAGGCGATTTTGGCAGCACTTTTCCACAGTTCTCCAGCCATGCCGAATGTGGATCCGCAATTAAACGCAAGCCAAGCCCACCATAACATGAAAGTCCCTAAAAATATATGATTGTCGATTGTAGATTTTTAGATGGGTATTTTTTGGTGCGGTGGAAAATATTTGAAATAATATCTTACTAAAAATAGGATGCCTTTTTTAGAGATTATTGCGCTCTACCTTCCTTCTGTAATAAAATTGTACGTTACTATTCAAAATTATTTCAAATGGTGGGTACGTACGTCGTTTGCAGTTTTATTTTTGTCGTTGCGGGATTGAAAGTTGGAGGAGCTTAAAAAATAGAATATTTTTCCGTTCACTATAGATCAAATTTTATCTCATGCGCTTATTGGCTGAAAGTCATTCGATAGCATCATAACCCTGTGTGAATCCTTAACACTGAACAACTTCCGTTTATATGGGAGAGTTATGACCATCATGTTACTTTATTTTTATTAAATTACCGCCTATTTGCCTCTTTTTTTTACGCAAATCTAGCTGCTTTCTGCGTTTGTTAAAACATGTTTATACATGTATTTTACACGATTCTAAACAAATATAGCAGCCAGATATCCTACACCGGCACAATATTTTTGATGTTCTTATATTGTGCCTCTATATTAAGTTTTTTTTCTACATGCCTTTTTCCTGTGAGATAAATTCTACTAAAATTTATTCTATAGAAGTATTGAAATTGTAAAGGGAATGAGGAGATTAAAATTGTGCGGTAATGATATTAAAAAACGCAATTAGAAACCAAACTTTTATTAAATCCCAATTTTTCACAGAATACATCAAATTCAGTAAAATTTAGCCGTTAAAAAATGGCATTTTTGTTTTAAATTAGTTAATTCAATATATCAATGTTTAAACTATAAGTTTAAATCTTAATGTTAAATTGTTTTTTCTGAAAAGTTTTTAATTGCGTAATTGCAAAACAGTCAAATTGGTACTGCAAGTCATCAAATTTGGCTAAAATAACTTCGCCTTAGTGTGTTCTTTATAAACATTTTTTGTAAGTTATTATCAGATCATATCTTATTAAAAAAATAATAACGTTTTTAAACTTAAATATTTTATTTATGTTCTAGTTTATTTGCTTATAGTCAAACAAATACGTCACCAATTTTTTTTATGAAGCAGCAAAAAACATGACGACACATAAGTTCGTTTTGTTCAGTTTTTAAAATTAATATTAAAATTTGATTTGGTATAGATTTAAAATCTATAGTGTGCTCGAAAATTATTAAGACTGGCAACAAAACGTAAACTTAAAAAAGTTATATATCTCAAGAACGGTCCAACGTATTAAAACAATATCAGTGTGTACATTTTTTGCTCACAATTTTTGACCTAAAATTTTTTTAGCGGGTGATTTCTTGGTGGGCTAGGGGGGCCAAACACAAATTTTAAAAACTTAAAAAAAATTTTTTTTCAACCATTAAAAACATTAAGTTTATCAAATAATAACGACTTTTTATTTCAGGTTTGTGTCAAAAGATCTAATATTAAGCTTACAATAAGCCTTTAAACATGCGGGTTTTTGGTTGAAATAAATAAAGGAGACTGTGAGGTATTCTGCCATTTAAAAAGACCTAAATTTCTACCATTTAAATTTTGTATTAAATTAAATTGTATGAAAGTATAAAGTGATTTATGTAAAGGGATTTAACGCTCAGGCCATAACAAATAATTTACCTAAAAGTGTCCCAACGTGGCTGCTTTATTTGTTCATTGGATTAAACAAGGCCCATTCATAAAGTGACCACTCAAATCACTAGAATTTGACGTGGCGCATTGAGTAAAGGCGTTGTTATTTTGAAAGAGGTGGTTCAGAGGTCGAATCCCCATGACACCTTTTTTGAAATATTTAAGTTTGATTTTAATAATGTATTTTCAATTTTTTATAATTCTTAATTTAATTTAGATAAATTTAAAACAAAAAACAGCATTTTTTCTGTTTTTTGTCGATATGCCGAATTTCGGCTGTTTGAATAATCTAAAATTTTATAATCCTCTATAACTGCAATAATTCAAAATTAATTTTTATTTAAGTTAGTAAAAGGTAATTTTTGCTCTGTATTGCATAGGGTTTCTACCGAACGCTTTACAGTAAAAACAGTCGGAAGAGACCTTATTATTTGATTTATAATTGCACAGACGCATTGAATTTCTCAAAAATTGCTGGTGTTGTGTGAACGAAAAATTTTGTATCAATGAAATTTATGTGGGCGTGTCTTATTTAGTCACGTGAACATACAGTAACACTTACGTTTAGTTTGTCCTTAGTTTGCGACAAACAGTTGATCAATTCAATTTTTCTAGTGTACATATTGCATACCTGTTAAGGCAGTCACAGGAGAACTCATTCCTTCATGGCTTCCTTCGGCTGTAAACCTACCCAGTCTTGGTCCGAGCATTTTCGCGGCCACCAGGGCACTTACTCCGCCGCACATATGAACGGCGCAAGCACCCGCAAAGTCGAAAAACCCTAAAAACTAATTCGTTTAATCAACCAAAGTCACATAAGGAATTTCTTACATATTGTTTGGCTGAAAATTGCGTTTGCAACTGTAAAAGCATTTTATTTTTTAAAACTGCTAAACGTATCATTCATTACTTAAATAAACATCACACGGAACGAACGACCAATCAGCTGCGTGCCAACAATGCTTATGCAAATTATTTCTTACATGACTTTGATCGATTATTTTCTTTCTTTTTTCTGAGCAATATTTAAATATATATATATATATATATATTTAGTGAATTGTGAAATAATAAAACAATAAGAAAGTTAAGTTTTACTTGAAATTTTTTATCGATGTAAAAAAACAATTGCACTGATTTATCAGTAACTTTATTGTTTTAGTGGTAAAACTCGTTAAATTTTCATTGACAATAAATTATCTTGAATTGGTTTTAGTGGTAAAACTCGTTAAATTTTCATTGACAATAAATTATCTTGAATTGAAAAAAAATATTAGAATTTAAATTCCATATAGCATTGTGTAAATAACTGATTTAGGGTGGATGGAGCCGATGAAATTTGGAGCTGGAACTTTGAGCCTTAAGTTGGAAACTTGGATCAACAAATAAAATTCTATTCCTAAGCCTTTGCAAAGACTAAATCTAAGCCCACACGAATTTTTTCTCGAGGCCTCCAAGTTCCTATTGTTCGCGAATCCAACCTCCTAAAATTTTTTTAAGACTCTACTTACGGCACTAAAGAACCTGTACCAAATGTCTGAATTTAATTTTATAATGACTAATTTTTTGTTTAAATAAGAATGAAAAGAACTATATTTATTAAATTGTATTAAAAAAAACTATTATTTACCAAGATTTTTTAAAAAACCCTGTTGATTCCAAATCCAAGAGGCTGGAACACAATATATAAATGTGTTTATACCGGAAAATAGGATGTAAGCGCTTAATTTCATTCTTTCAGCAACAGCACCTAAATCAAACTTTTTTATGGTTTTTGATATTTAGCTTTATATCTTACTAAAGAAACTATCAAAACGAGGTGTTAAGGTACTTTACAAACTGGGGCCTGTTTCATAAAATACTGGTCTTCGTAAATTACAAGTTTATCAATAACTTTTTTTATTCTGAACCATTTGCGTTGAAATTTGAAATGAAAAAAGATTATATGCCATGTGCAAACTATTTAAAATTTCATGTATGTAGCTGTTGTGTGTTTAAAGTTATTCCAGTTTTAAACTTTGGCCACTTGTAATTTTTTACAAGTTCTCAAAAGAAAAATTTACCCTACTCCGACTAGGGTAAATTTTTCTTTTGAAAACCTGTGAAAAATTACAAGTGGCCAAAGTTTAAAACTGGAATAACTTTATACACACAACAGCTACGTACATGAAATTTTAAATAGTTTGCACATGGCATATAATCTTTTTTCATTTCAAATTTCAACGCAAATGGTTCAGAATAAAAAAAGTTATTGATAAACTTGTAATTTACGAAGACCAGTATTTTATGAAACAGGCCCCTGCTAATACTTTGATATATACTACAGTGATAAAACCTAATAGATATAGGCTAAGTGCTTTTTAGCTTGCTGATGTACCTATGCATGCCATGAGTCCCTAGGTATAGCTGTTATGTATATTCAGGAAACTCAGTGACTTTATGTTTCAAAATTATTTTGAGTATATAAGTAAAATGTTTTCCTAAGATTGTATGTAGAACCTTCTAGAACATTCTGGAAAGTGAGGTCATATTACCTAATGCTCATTGGCTAAGAACTTTCTAGAAACTTCTGGAAGCATGCTTTGCTGGTATATAAATGGGGCCTGTAAGCTCCTGATTATTGTGAATATTTGCCTTTCTTTGTGCTTTGTCATTACTGCTCTGGCTATTACATACTGCTGCTTTGCCTTGTGCTACTTTGCTACTGCTGCTGTTTATCTGTTCCTATTAGCAAATAAACTACTGTTTTGAAATCCTTTTGTGTACATCGCCACTGAAAACACAACAAGGATTTACTGGCGTGACGAGCAAGATCCGAACTAATGAACTGATCAAGCTGCTTCAAGAGCAAATGGAGATCCAGAGAAAAGAAGCAGAAAGGAGAGAATCACTTCTTATGGATGAACTCAAGCAACTGATGGAAAAACTCTCAGTTAAGAGTATTTCTGGTTTAGCAATAGGGGCCTCTCCAACTGCTGCCGCCATCCCTAGCTTCCCTGGGTTTAATTCTACTGCTAAACTGTGGACTGATTATTGGGCTCGGTTCCAGACTTTCACTGGGGCAAACTCTAACCCAGCTGAAAAACAAGCTCAAGTTTTTGTGACAAACCAATCAGCCACTACCTACAAGTTTCTTGCTAATCTGGCAACTCAACAGACGTCTCCTAAGGACATCAATGAACTCACAATGGAAGAAATTGTAGAATTTATGAAGGACCAGTTTGACCCTAAACGCTTCATTGTTCGAGAGTGTTTTAAGTTTTGGTCAAACACCAAAAGGAAACCAGGAGAAACCATTCATGAATTGGCAGTCAGAATTTGTCAGAATGCTGCTACCTGCGATTTTGCTTTTATCAAGGACCCACAAGATGAAGCCTTGCGAACCCGTTTCATCTGCTCAGTGGGAAATGAGGCTGTTCTAAAAGCTCTCGTCTAGATTAAGGATGATGAGCTCAATTTCACCAGAGCCATAGAACTGGCCATTGAAACAGAAGATGCTACCAAGGTGGCCAAGGAGACTGTCTATGGTTCCAAGGCTGAACCTCTCAAGAAAATCCTGTCTGAAAACCTGCACATGAAGACTGCTACAAACAACATGGCTGGAATCAAGCAACCAGCTGTGAGCCAGCACTTGGGACCTACTAAACAGGGTTTCTGTTTTCGCTGTGGAAAGGCCAATCACAAGGCTGATACCTGACGCTTCAAAACTGCTACCTGCAATTATTGCAAGAAACAGGGGCATATTGAAGCTGTCTGTCTTTCTAAGAAGAATGCACAAAACAAATCTGGGGTCGCCAAATCTGCACACAGAGTCAAGTCTGTGCACAAAATGGTCCATTCTATTCCTCAGCTACATTGCGACTTCCAGTTGAATAATCAACCTGTGAAGATGGAAATGGACACTGGGGCAGGGGAAAATTTCATCTCCATTGACACATGGAAGAAGTTGGGAAAGCCAGAGCTGAAACCAGTACACAACGAACTGTATGAATCTGCCTCAAAGCATTACATGCCAGTTCTGGGAACCTGTGTCCTGGACACAAGTGTTGGCACACACACCAACACTCTGCCACTTCGCTACGTTGTTTGCCGAGTTCCAAAGCTGAACCTACTGGGAAGAACTGCTATTTACCAACTGGGAATATCCATTGATGGAATGCTGGAATCTTTATACAATGGATCCAGTACTACTACTGTTCATGCGATCAAGCAGGATTATACTGCAGACAGGTCACTGCAAGAGGCCTGCAAGCAGTTATGCAAGGAATTTCCAGATGTCTTCAAACCAGAATTGGGTTGCCTGAAGGATTTTGAGTGGGAGGTCAAATTTAAACCCGATGCTAAACCTGTCTTTTGCAAGGCAAGACCAGTGCCTTTTGCAATTCAGGAGGACCTCAATCATGCCTATGATGAAGGAATTGCCAAAGGTGTGTGGAAGCCCACACAGTTCAATGATAGTGGCACTCCAGTGGTCTCAATTAAAGAAAGAGCAATGCCCAAAGATCAGAGTCTGTGGAGACTACTCAGCCACAGTGAATCCTCAACTGGAGATCCATTGTCAACCAATTCCTCTCCCAGATGATTTGATGCGCAAACTGGGAGGAGGTTACTGCTTCACCAAAATTGATCTGGCGGATAACTATAACCAGATTTGACTTGGTCCTGTGAGCCAGAAGAAGATGGCCTTAAGCACTCACCGAGCTGTGCTGCTACAATTATGATTACCCTTTGGCATTAGTTCTGCTCCAGCTTATTTCCAGGAAATAATGGAGCAAATGAGCTGCGATCTTCCAGGTGTGGTTGTCTACTTTGATGACATACTTGTAGGTGGAAAAACACCACAAGAACATTTGGAAAACCTTCGAAGATTACTACAGCACTTGGATGAAAAAAGGCTGATGCCGCTTAGAAAAATGCATTTTTGCACAGCCATCAGTGGAATACTTGGGCCATATCCTCTCAAATCATGGCATTGACAAGGGATCCAAAGTGGAGGCAGTACTCAAGATGCCTCCTCCCACTGATGTTGCCAGTCTCTGATATTTCCTGGGCTCAGTGCAATTCTATGCCAAATTCCTGCTCAACCTTGCTACAGTCACTGAGCCACTTCACATGCTTACAAGAAAAGGTGTACAATGGCGCTGGGAAGCAAAGCAACAAGCTGCTTTTGCAAAATTGAAGGATCTTCTATGCAGTGAGAACCTGCTTGCTCACTTTGATCCATCCGCTTCATTTCACAAACTTCTGCTTGCACTGTTTGGGCCACACAAGTGTACACCTGCTCTGGCTGCTAACAGATTAGCCAGATGGGCCTTGTTCCTGAATCAGTATGAATACTCCATTGAATAGCAAAAAACTTCTCACCATGGAAATGCTGATGCTCTAAGTCGTCTACCAGCTGGACCAGACACCTTCTTTGACAGGGAGGAGGATGGAGTAGATGTTGACACTGTTTGCTCAATCAGGACCATTGGATTACAGCTGAAGCCGACTGACCCTGGAGTCTTGGCTAAAGAAACATCCAAAGATACAGTCCTGTCTACAGTGATGCGGTACACTAGAGAAGGATTGCCAGCTTACTTAGCTTCTGATGAAGGTTCCACAAATACTCCTGACAAAGACACACACTGATGAGGACACGCCTATCAGTGAGGGCTGCTCTGTGAAGGATTTCAAGAAAATAGCTAGTTACCTAAGCATTGCCAGCGGGTGCCTACTTTATGGGTCTCGGGTAGTAATCCCTGTGTCATTGCAACGAAAAGTCTTGGAGCTGCTCCATTGGGGACATTTTGGCATGCAGCGTATGAAGCAGCTTGCACGCACTACAGTCTACTGGCCAAGAATTGATGCTGACATCATGGAAGCATGTCATCTATGCACCTCTTGTGCAGAACATCAAAACAAGCCATCAAAACCTGCAGTTCATTCTTGGATGCTACCAGAAAAACCGTGGAGCCGACTACACATTGACCATGCTGTTAATTTCATGGGAAACAACTGGCTGGTCATGATTGATGCTTACTCCAAGTATCCCTGCATACATGCGACAAGTTCAACTTCTACAAAAGCTACTACCAACCTGCTGGAAGTGGACTTTGCTCATTATGGTTACCCTCATACCATTGTCTTAGACAATGCTACTACCTTCACATTTGAAGAGTTCTAGCAGTGGTGCAGGGAACAAGGAATTGTACACTTAACAGGTGCGCCATATCACCCTGCTACAAATGGAGCTGCTGAACGCCTAGTTCAATCTTTCAAGCAGGCTCTAAAGAAATCATCTTTGGCACCAAGTATGGCACTGCAAGAATTCTTGCAACATTACAGGCGCACACCTTTGCCTAAAGGATTTTCACCCAGTGAATTTCTAAATGGACGTCAGATCCGCTGCAAGATTGATGTCCTACTGCCTTCACCTCCCCACTTGGCTCAAGGAAAGCCAGTCCAGTTGGCCACAAAGTTCCAGATGAAGGAAAATTCTTCAGCGCAGATTGCTAAGATGTGGTCCTATTCTGTGGGAACAACTTGCTATGCCTTGTACTGTGGTCCAAAACGTGACAAGGATCCAGTTGGGTACCTGCAGTGGTCACGAAAGTTTTTGGATCAAGAAGCGTTAATGTCAAGGCTTGCCCCCGCGGTCCAACCTGGCGCAGACACCTGGAACAACTCCGACCTCGCTATGGAGTTCATGAAGATGAGGATCCTGGAGAAGCCTCTGTGCAAAAGAATAAAACTGCATACACTTCAATTCCAGAGCTAGGAGACTTGGAGTATAATGAACTGCCAGCAGTTAACAAAAAGAGGAAGCTTCAAATGAAATCAAAAGCAGAAGACTAAGATTTGCTGTAATTAGACTGATCGCCTTCGGTGGGATAACCTCAAGCTGGCAGGAAGGTGTTAAGGTACTTTACAAACTGCTAATACTTTGATATAAACTACAGTGATAAAACCTAATAGATATAGGCTAAGTGCTTTTTAGCTTGCTGATGTACCTATGCATGCCATGAGTCCCTAGGTATAGCTGTTATGTATATTCAGGAAACTCAGTGACTTTATGTTTCAAAATTATTTTGAGTATATAAATAAAATGTTTTCCTAAGATTGTATGTAGAACCTTCTAGAACATTCTGGAAAGTGAGGTCATATTACCTAATGCTCATTGACTAAGAACTTTCTAGAAACTTCTGGAAGCATGCTTTGCTGGTATATAAATGGGGCCTGTAAGCTCCTGATTATGGTGAATATTTGCCTTTCTTGATGCTTTGTCATTACTGCTCTGGCTATACTATACTGCTGCTTTGCCTTGTGCTACTTTGCTACTGCTGCTGTTTATCTGTTCCTGTTAGCAAATAAACTACTGTTTTGGAATCCTTTTGTGTACATCGCCACTGAAAACACAACACGAGGTTTTATCGCGTTAAACAACTTTATTAAATTTATGTTTTTAGAATAACATATTAGATCATAGAACATATTAGGTTAACTGACTTAATTTCGGCGACCTTTTTTATTTTTTTGTATAAGTCTTTTTTTGGTTTTTCCAATCGACCCAAAATTTGGTATAAAAATCAAACGATAGCTATTTTTGCTATTCCAGTCAAAATTTTAAAATTTCTTACAACATCAAAAATCAGTGGATGTTTAAAGCTTTTTTTATAGTGGCCAAAATTAAGGCGCGAGCCATTAACTTCGGCCATCCAGAAAAAACTGGCTATAACTATTGCCAAACTGAGCAATAAAAATTTTTAGAGGTTGCAAATTTATCCTTAGGTATTGTTCTTGGTATACATAATCTATTTTATCCCCTTTGCAAACTTTATTTTATTTATTTATATGTAAAATGCACAGGTCGTAAATAGTTAATAGTTATTAACAAGACCTTAAATAATTATGAGAAAACCTTAAAAAACAAGTTTTAATAACCTGTATTTTTTGTTGAATTTTTGTTTTTGGCTTAAAAAACGTCAAAAAAAGTCAAACGAGCAAAAAAGTTCTTTATAAGTACGGTAGTACAATGATATTTAAAAACAATCAAACGGCAGGGTTTTCACCTAAATTCTAAGGTAGCCGAAATTAACGGAATCTTTAAATGTGCATTTAGTTAAACGCGTTGCAAAATGATTTTGAAGAAAATATCAAAACATGAAAATTAACAGCTTTGAGCCCTAAATAGAAGATATTTTAATATTATATTGTGATTCGTTCTAAATTTGATGCAGTTTAAACACAAAGCAAAAATCAAGAAAATCACAAAAAAAAATCACTTATTGTATGAAAATGTTGATAATGCAGAATAACCAAAATAAAAAAAAACTTTTGCAAAAACACTTTATTCAACATTAATCCAGTTCCTTTTGTGCTAGTTTTTTTGTGTTTTAAAAATAAGCTAATTTTTTAACACCCTAAATTGATGGCCAAAATTAAGACCTGGTCGAAATTAAGTCATATACCCTACATCATTTAAAATACTTTAGTCTTTTACTTAGAATTAGCTCCCAGCCAAAAGCTGAATTTAACTTTACAGATATAACTTATTTGTAGCTACATAATGGTATATATGTATAAAATATTTTGCTTCTTTCTATTTAAAACTCAATAAATTATTAAGTTTAATAAACTTACAATTTTCTCAATATTTTAAAAATTTTTTCTACAAGTTTTGTTAATTTTATTACTGAGAAACCGTAATTATAAATTTAAGTTTCTTTCAAATAAATGTCTATATTCTTTTTACAATATACATTTTTTTGTTGAAAAATAAATAAATTTATTTTTTGGTATGGCTTTATTTTCGACCTGGTTTGTTTTTACTCATTTACACAATTTTGTTTAGTTTTGATGCAGAGATATGAAAATAAGATTTTATATTTTTTTCTTAATGATCAGATACAAGAATTAATATTTTACTAAGCATAGTCTATGCATAGTTTAATTCTACTGTTTATCATTTCATTTTTCTTTTTATTTTTTTTGTTTTTTTTTTCTTTTTTTTTTCATCAACAACATCAAATCTGCGACTTAATCGCCACCAACATAAACTATAATTCTAACAAAATATCAACGAACATAGCTATCTGAAATGACTTTAAAGACTCAAAATAAGCGCTTATTTAAGTCGGTTTTAAAACTTTTCCTGAATGCATTCAAAGAATCGACAGTTACTTGAAACGGGAGTAGATGGTTCCAAGGTGTAACCATCCTATTTGCAAAAGAAAATTTCCTTGCATTAATTCAGTTATCTTCAACAGCCAATTTGAAGGGATGATCACGGGTGGGCTGCAGGTTAAACTTTAAAAAAATCATTGGCTTGCAAATTTTTTAAGCTATGTATAATTTTAAAGCACTCATATAAATCAGTTTTGCCACTTCGGTCCTTTAATCTTTCTAAACTTAGGTAACCCAGTCTTTGTTCATAATCAACAGATAACAACTTGCATTTATAAAACAACATCCTAGTGAAATTTCGTTGCACTTTTTCAAAAATGTTTATATCTTTTTGTAAATAAGGGTTCCAAATTACACTAGCGTACTCCAGAATTGGCCTAACATAGGACTTATACGACTGGAAAAATTTTGTAATTTATGTTCATCTTCTTTTACTAATTGATTCTAATGCTCATATCTTAAAATTGATATTCATAGGACATAGAACATAGAACTTATAGGACTTATACGCTCTGAGAAGATTATTTCTAGAGTTTGATTTGCCAGTTTTGTGACCAGCTGTGTACGGGTGTCATTAGTACTAAAGCTAAAGCTAAAGTGCTTTAGTACTAAAGGGTTTTTTGGGCTTAGTACTAAAGCTAAGGCGCGGCTAAACTGAAATTAGCTGGCAAAAGCTCGGCAAAAGGTATAGGCCCGGCAAAACGTTAGCTTTTGCCAGGAAAATGAAAAATCACCAAAAAATGATTTTCCAAAAAAATGACCAAAAAACCAAAAAAAAGTGTTCACCAATCAAAACCATGATTATTTAATGAGATTTCTAACCATGAAGTGGAGAGGTATGATGAGGTCCTTTAACCTCAAAATTTTGAACCTTCCTACTAGACAAAAATGAGTTCTCTTCAGAAAAGTTCTCTTTTTTTAATCTGGCTCCCCTCCAGAATTTTAATCTGACACCTCTAAAGTATTTTGTTTTGAAAATTCACAAGACACACCCTGACCCCTCTTTTAGATTTCAAAATTTTCCATACATTCTTCCTAGAATTTAAGATGCAATTTACTGCCGGTAACCAACAACCTCAACCCCTTCCCTCACTCTTAGCTGCCTAAAAAATATGCTTATATAAACTTGAATATACTATATTTTAAACAATAATGTTATTTAAAGTGATTAAAACGAATTTTGGTTTTAAGGTGCATATGAATATGGGATTTTATTATTTTGTGTTTCTTATTTTTGTTTAAGCGTTAGGAAATACTGTTTTTTTGCTTTTTTGAAGTATTTTTCGAGTTTCTAAGTGCTTAATATTAAAAAAATCTTATTTTTTACACTTTCATATGGGTATTTTGTAAAGTTTATTATGCAGTAAGCGTTCTTTTTAATAAAAAATGTTGGTTAAATGTTTTATTGCTTTAGATATTCATTTCAGAAAAACTATTCTTGATAGTTAGCCATTTTGATATATCTGTTAACATTTAAAGTTAAACTGAAATACAGTTACAAGAGCAACTTTAAAATTGTAAAATTAACCCTAAAAATAATATTTTTAAAATATAAAGTTAAGACCTAATGCAATAAACGTTAAAAACATCTTTAATGTTGAGTTTTTACCCTAAACTTAACAATGAAATGCCAAGAATTACCTTAAAAAAGGGATAATTTTTAAAATTTAGGAACACTTCTATATTTGTCAGTTTGGCAAAAGCTAAGGCTAAAGTGCTTTAGTACTAAGCCTTTTTTGGGCTTAGTACTAAAGCTAAGGCTAAACGATTTTTGAACCTTTAGTACTAAAGCTAAGGCGCGGCTAAAATGAAATTTCCCGGCAATGCACACCCGTACAGCTGTGTATTCTATCTAAATCTTTTTGAAGTCTTAAGGTTTGAATGTGGTAATCTCTAGATAAAGATTTTTCAAACAACTTTATATCATCTGCAAAATATCTAAATTCTGAGTACTTAACACAATCAACAATATCATTAATATAAAATAAGAAAAAGAAATGGACCCAAAACAGAACCATGAGGAACTAAAATTTTTACAGGAAATGATTTGATACTGAGTCATTAATTACAACTTTAATTTCCCGCCCAACTAAAAATTCTTTTATCCATATTGAAAATTTACCAGAAACACCATAATTTTCTAGCTTAACAATTTTTGATGTGATACGGTGTCAAAGGCCTTGGCAAAGTCCAGTAAATGACATCAATTAGAAGTTTATCTTTTAGTGCCTGCGTCCACTCATTAAAAGTTTTCAAAAGCTGTGTTATTGTAGAACTTTTTGCCTTAAAACCATGTTGAAACCTTGAGAAAATGATAGGAAAAAAAACAAGAAGTTCTTTTTTGACAAGCTGTTCCATTAGTTTACAAGAAAAAGATGTAAATGAAATTGGATGATAATTTTCTTTTAGGTTTTTGGTGCCTTTTTTAAACAGTAAGGTTAATAAAGCTATTTTCCAATTAAGTGGTAATTTTCCAAAATCAAAATACATCTGAAAGATTATTGCCAAAGGTTCAGCAAAAACTCTAGCCAAGCGTTTTAAAAAGTAAGCTGGAAAACAGTCAGGTGTTCAAGACAATTTATTTGGGAGCTTTTTAGGACTTTAAATACTTTTTTGTGGTAACTACCATGTTGTCCAACTTCCCAATATTTGGTGGATTAAAATTTGGTAAGGTATTATCATCATCAGTAAAAACGGAAGCAAAATAATTTCCAAAAAGTTCAAAATTTTCAAACTCTTCAGTTACAAAAGTCCCATCGTCTATTTTCATTGGTGGGATAATTTGTTTTGTTTTAATTTTACTATTAACAAATTTGTAAAAAATGTTAAACCCTCTGAATAGGGATCAACCGGGGCTGGATTTTCGCTGATGCCGGGGCCGTGGCCGGTGCAGGCTAAAAATTTGGCAGAATTTATAATTTTGGTCATTTTTACACAAATTATAATTTCTTACTGTAACTTATTTGTTTTAGGTAAGTAATAGTCAAATTTAGGAATTTAGCATTTGAGTAAGTAGAAAAACTTATTTTTTTAATACCCAAAGTTTTTTTAAGCAGAACAAAAAATTTTATTTCAATATTATTTGTGTATTTCAATGTATCGTTTGTAAACAAAAGAACCAGATAATTATTCTCATGAGATGGTTGTGAAACAAGATGATACATACCTAGCTCAATAAGAAACTCAAACCAATTATTTTCATTTTGCGTGTTTGAAGTTATTTTATCTGAAGACCAATCTACCCCTGACATATTGAAATCTCCAGTTAAAACAATGGTTCCTACAAAGTTTTTTGTTAAACTCCTAATTAGATCAAATATTAGATTGTCTTTTTCTTTGCTTGTACTAGGTTCTCTGTAAATACCAATAAATCTCAGTTTAGATGACTTCTGTAGAAAAATATCAACCGCTACTAGGTTTACTGCATCATACTTTTCCTCCATTTCAACTTCAACTACTCTAAAAATATTTTTAAATAATAGAAATATTCCACCTCCTTGCCGCTGCTGTCAATCCCTTCGATAAACATTAAATTCTCTTTTTAATGATCACTGCATTTGAAGTTGTTTCTGTGAGCCACGTTTAACAAATGAAACAGATATCAACAGCACCATAGATAAGACTATCTCCTGAAATCAGAACATCAATTTTTTTCCAAATTTCAAAAACACACAATTTTTATACTAGGTATAAGTTTTAGTTTACTATAATGGTAATTAAGTCGCGAAATATCCTATTTTGAAACCTTTAGGGGAGCCTTGAGAGTGATGTCCAACAAAAAGGGATCGCCATCAGCAGAATATCGAAGTGAAACCTTTTTGTTCTGCTCTCTTAGCTCCCAAAGCTTGCCAAGCAATTCCTTTTGACAGCCTCTCTGTTCCTAAGTCAGGGATGGCCTTACGTAAACTTTGTCATATTTGGTGGAATCCCTTAAGCGACCGCCTGAATAAATTAACTTATTACGGATATGTTTATTAATTAACCTAGTTTTCAGCAGCCTGGGGCGGTCGCTAGCTCTAACAATACAAAAAATGGGTGGATGACTTCACCCATATCACTACTATCAAGAGTTTTTAATAACTCAGCCACGTTTTCCTTTTCCTTTTCTCGTTATCATTCTCAGGAAGTCCAGAAGCAACCAGCATTTTCTCATGTTTATTTCGGACCCCCTTTGCTTGAAATAACTGTCCATCATAGGTATCAAACGATTAAATACTTTTTCACACACCGTCGACATCAGCTCCACATCAAAACCAAAAACCTGTGTCTCCTCCATCTGGGCGAGCCTCTTCTCCACATCCGCCAACTTTTGCTGCAAAGGTGCCTTCTCCGCTTCTAGCCTGGCGATTTGTTCTGGTTGAGCTCATTATGACTTTAACGTACGTGGGTAAAAATTGGTCACACTGCGATTTATTTTACTTAAAACTTTTTAAAAGTTTTTGTCACAAGAGTTTTTTAATGCATTGAAAAATAATAAATTATCATCAAAACTATAAAAAAACAATAAAATTTATTTACCTGATACAATAGTTGTAGCAGCAGTGGCAAAACTAAACTGAAATACATACGTGGTATATTTTGAACCCATATTTGCAGTGTTTGGGGCATGAAAGAAGAATTCTCCACAACAAATATAAGGAGTGCACGGTTGACCGAATGACAAAGCGTACCTAAGTAAAAAAAGGAATAGTTCGATTTATTTTTAATTTAATTTCACTATTATTATGGTATATGAAATTTCTTGTGGTTAATCAAATTTATTTAAACCATTGAGGTTTTAGACTATCAAGGATTACGGCGGAAACTCGAATGTACAAAAAGGTCTTAAAGAGGCTTTTGCATGATGTTGTTAACAAAAAAAGCGGGATAAAAACGGACACAAAGCATACCAAAAATTTCCTAAGAGAAACAATATTTCAATAAAAAACGTATGAAAGAGTAAACTATAACACTAAAATTGATTACTCCAAAGAATAACCTGAATAATAATGTATAAATATATATATACCACAAAATTTACTACTACATATTATCATATAATACTGTAGGCTCTATTTCAAGACCCAATTTTCTAATTAAATTGAAAATTGGGAATCGGAGCTGGGCTTGAACCAGCGACCCTTCTCTCATTGTAGCAACGCTCTGTCACTGATCTACCCAAGCCACAGCAATATTTGGCTAAATTTATTCTTTTAATGCAGTAGTTAATTTGTTAAACAGCAGTTATCATTCTCTCTGGTATCTTTTTAATGTGTTATCAGGCAGCCGGATGGCAGGTCACACAAATAAACAATAAACAGTAACAACAACGCTATGCTGTTCAATTACGGCTTTAAAAAAATAAACTAAACAAAATATTGCTGTGGCTTGGGTAGTTTAGTGGTAGAGTGTTAACACGGAAAGGGAAAGGCCGCTGGTTCAAGCCCAGCTCAAAGCTCCAATTTTTCATTTTAATTGGAAAAGTGGGTCTTGAAGCAGAGTCTACGGTAATATTTGCCAAATAATAGATTTACAAAATCAAAAGCTACAAATTTCCTACATGTTATCGTTAAAAATAAAATGTAAAAAGTATTTAATGGTGAAATGTAGAAGTCAAAGTAAATACGTTTTATTAATGGACTCATGAATTAGTATATTGGGTAAATTCAATGTTTGCTTTTTTTTGCTTTGAGGTGTTTTTGATTCAAAATTTTTTTTATAGGAAATTTGTGAGTATTTTTTGTGCTTGTTTTTGTCTCGCCTCATTTTACTGCTGTCATAATTTTCTTTGATACCCTTTTTACATTTAACTTCTGTCATAATCCTTCATAAAACACATGGCAGCATTCAACAATCTTCAACAAACATCATTCAACAAATTTCGTTGTGGTAGTTTGTCAATTATTGTAAAAAAATACTCATATGATGATTGTGCTCTCCGTTTGAACATTTTATATAATCGCTTATACAAAGCATTAATTTTCATCTAGTAAGATGCATGAAGCAAGCAAAAACTTATGCTTTATGAATTTTATAGGAAAATAAAGGCAATTAAAGTTTATTTACTTAAACATTTTGCATGATCATTGCTATAAAATCACAAATCAGCTCATATAAAACCATATCATATCTTAAAAAATATTGTAAATATTGTACTATATGACGAATATACTTATATGTTGAGCGGTTTAACTATGACTCGTCAATACAAACAAAACAAACACTGCCCCCAATTATACTATTTGAAATCCAAACCCACGATCTCTCCACCGACTTCTTTCTAATAATTAAATTCATGCGTAATCATGATGGTCAAAACCCTCCTATTTGGACAGAAGTTCTACAGAGTTCAAGATTTCCACAGCATTATGACGCAATGGAATCACTTTCAAGCCAATGAGAACTTGGAAAAAAATTGCTCCTCCAATGAACATAGAGATCTTCAATTTTCAGCTCCACCCAGTTTCATTCACACAACGCAAAACATATAACCGAGAATTACAAATAGTATCCGGCATTTAAGAGTCCTTAAAATTTTGAAGTGATCTTCAAATATCCAATAGGTGATTCCACCTACGTTCTTGACCATGATATTGGCCATGTTTTTGGATGACACGCTTCAGAATGCCAAATCCTGTCTGCATGGTCAGGATGAGGAAGGCGTTGTTCAGAATCCGATGTTCCTATTATTTAAGTTCAAATACCTGTAATGCCCGAATACCTAAATATGTAATACAATTGCGAATGAGCAATACCCAAATATCCAGTAGGTGATCCCTCCCATGCTCACGTCGATGACGTTCTTGACCATAATATTGGCCACATTTTTGGAAGACACACTCCCGGCCTCCAGCATGCCAAAACCCGTCTGCATTGTCAGGATGAGGAAGGCGTTGGTCAGAATCCAGGCGCAGTCGTCTGCACCCATTGTTTCCAAAGATTCCTCACTGGTCGCGTTTGGCAGACTGGTCCGCGCCCGAAACCCTACGGTTTCAGTGATATTGACGGACATACAGTTGAATTAAGTGAACAATGTCCTTAATCCTAAAATTAGAAATATTCCTGCATTGACATCAATAGTCATCGAATTTGGCTGTTTGGATTTTTTTACCCATCACCTTGTATATTTTCAGTTTCTTTTGAATGGTCACAGTTTATACATACTATGCAGAACTAAATACTGCATTTACTTGAATTGTGAAGTTTTTTTCAATACTAGTGCATACAGGTTTAAAAAACCCATTTTTTAAGAGTTGGTATAAAAAGATGTTAAGAATTTTGGGAGGGCAAAAACGAATGCTTTAAAAAATTTAAAAAAAAAAACACAGTGCATTAGGTATAGAATTTTTTGTCTGTTTTTAAGACCTATAAAATTTAAAAAATTTTTAAAAAGCAACCGCGACTTGTTTTCGATGTTAAATATTCATATTTTTCAATCCGTGATGGCCTTTTCCTCTTTACGACTATGAAACCTTCGCACGACAAAGGTCAAACCTTCGTTTCACGGTGGTGGTATTTTCGTATGACAAATGTCCTTCATAAACCTTACCGCGGTAAACTCTACATATGACCTAGGTCCTACTTTCGTCATGCATAATTTTTTTGTGCGCGAATAGTGTCCAGTGAGCGAGCAAATTGAAATGGTTAAGGCTGTGCGGTAGCAATATGCAAATTTTTGCACCATGAAATATCCTACGTAATACACTGTATCCTGAGAAAACTACGCATATTGCTACCTTAGAGCTTTAACCACTTCAATTTGCTGGCTCACTGGGCACTATTCGGGCACAAAAAAATAAGCTTGACGTAAGTAGGACCAGATCATGCGTAGAGTTTACCGCGGTAAGGTTTACGTAGGACATTTTTTATACAAAAATACGGTTTTATTTACAAATACCACTGTGAGACGACGGTTTTATTTTTGTAGTGCGAAGGTTTCATGGTTGTAAAGGGGAAAAGTTCATCACGGGAACGGGTTGAAATATTTTAACACTATTCGCAAAAAAAATTATGTACGGCGGAAGTACGACATAGGTCATACAAAGGTTTCACGGTTGTAACGGAGGAAAAGACAATCACGGGAACGGGTTAATATTACTTAACTTGTGACTTTTTTAAGACTTAAAGGTGCGGTGCGGAGTCAAACTTTTTGTCTTCGATTTTGATATTTTTTTGTGAAAACCTTACCCCTGGGCCTGCCCCAATAGCCCACAAAAATTTTTTTAACAAAAAATCTGCTGTGAGTCAGGAGTTATGACCCCCAAAAATGGCATTTTTCGACAATTCTGTACGTGAAAAATTGTTCAATGGGTATAAGGATTTATGTTACAAATTATGCACTCAAAAAACGCGGCTACTTTCTACTCTGATTAAATACCTTGATCGTTAAGATTGGTGCAGTATTTATTGAAATATTGCGTTTCCCGTTTCAAAAAACCCGCGATTTTTTTGTTAAAAACACCAAAAGACGGCAGTGATTTTGTGAAGTTGACCCAACCTTTCTTTCCTTCACTTCGTGTTTTTAGCGAAAAAATCAAGTGTTTTTTGTACGAGAAACTCAATATCTTGACAAGGTATCGATCAATCTTAACGATCAAGGTATCAAATTAAAGTAGAAAGTAGCCGTTTTATTTGAGTGCATAATTTGTAATTTAGATTTTAATACCCATTGAACAATTTCTCACGTACGGAACTGTCGAAAAACGCCATTTTTTGGGGGGTCATTACTCCTGATCTTGAACCACTGGAGATATTTTGTTGAAAAAATTTTTGTGGGCTATTGGGGGCAGGGGTAAGGTTTTCACAAAAAATTATCAAAATCTAAGACAAAAGGTTTGACTCCGCACCGCACCTTTAAGGTTTATTGCAAAGTATTTTTTTAGTATTTGTTATTTTTTAATCTAAGAAATTCTTGTAAAATTTTGTATTTTAGTTTCAAGTCTACGCTTATAAAAGATCAATCCCAAATTTTAATTTTTTTTTGTGGTGTTTATCAATTTTTTTTCAAATTTTAGACTAATATTAAGATGGCAATTCACTGATTGTGATACGTTATTAATTCTTAATGTAAATAAAGCTATTCTTTTATTACAGGGGAAGGTTGGTCCAATTCAAAGAGGCTCTCGGGCATCTTTCGACTCAGACCCAGATGTGTGCAGAACTCCAAGTCCAGTGGTTTCCGAATTTGAGGTAAAAATTTGATATAAATTTTAGGTTTGGCCACAGTTTTTTTGTGTAAATGTTTAAATTTATTTGCTTCCGAGCTTTATAGAACACAACATTATTGCAACATTTTTAAAAGTTGTTTTTATTTGACAGGTTAGAGTTTTACATTAATCTGGCCCGCATTCTGGGGACTTAAAGAAAGTTATCCTCGATAAACTATTCTTTGCGTGCTGAAATATGTGCAAAAAATAAATGAAATGAAATGAAATGAAAACACCTTTATTATATCTGATTACACGTTATTTATATATAGTAAATTATCCAAGCATTATTTTATCGTATATTATAATTTCAAGTAACTTAATGACAAAACTAAATTAAAATAAAATACACACAAAAAAATAAAGGAAAGGGGAATTGTTTAACAAAAACGTTTTTGTCATTATCATTATGTACATACTTTCTGGCTGATAATATGAACTCATTGAAAGTAATTTAAACATATCAATGTTAAACGAAAAAAAAATGTCTAAAAACAATATACATCAAATATTTAGAACGTATTATCAAAGATAAAAAGGGAGAGAAACACACAGAGCCCGAAGGCTTCTCACATGTGTCTATCAAATTTAGTAAATTTATCAAACGATAATTTATTTATACATTTTTTGAAACCATTTAAATTTTGGGCTTCAACTACTTCTTGAGGAAGAGAATTCCAATATTTAGCAGTTCTCGAAGCATAACTATGCATATTATTGTCATTTTTGGTTTTTGGTAGCATTAACTTAAATCTATGGTCATTTTTACCCCTAAAACTAGCCCACATAAAGAAGTCATCAAAGTTAAGATCGTTTAATTTGTTTATTATACCATATCCCATACTTAAATCAAATTTAATTCTCCTCACTTCAAGAGGTTCTAAATTAAGAAAATTTAATCTTTTTAAGTAACTATTGGATAGAGAAAGACCACACCTTGCAAATATTTTCCTAGTAAAGTATCGTTGGACGTTCTCAACTGTATCAATATCCTTATATAAATAAGGTGACCAAACCTGGCAACAGTATTCAAGTATAGGCCGAGCGAATGCTTTGTAGGATGTGATTAAAGCCGATATATTTTTAGTCTGAAAACAACGAAAAATCATGTTAACTATGGCTAACGCTTTTTTTGAAATAGTGTTACAATGATCTGCCGATTTTAAGTTAGATGAGATTTGGACACCAAGATCTCTAGCTTCTTTAGCCGTTTTTAGTTTTTGATTATTTATAAAAATAGGTATTTCAGGATTACCATGACCAAAATATAATGTGCTACATTTTTCCTCGGCAATAGTTAATTGCCATTTTTGTGCCCAAGATATTAATTTATTAATTGCAGCTTGAAGGTTAGTCGATTGTTCTGATTTTTTTCTAGTCTCATAGAGCTTAACGTCATCAGCAAATAATTTGCATGTGACATTAAACTCTTTTAGCTCCTCTGGCAAATCATTAATAAACAAAAGAAATAGCAAAGGTCCAAGAACAGTTCCTTGTGGAACGCCGGATATAACTTTGCATTCTGTGGAACTGTTCTTACCCATTACTACCTTTTGTGTTCTGTTACTTAAAAACGCAGTTATCCAACTCAATAGGTCTCCAGTGATTCCATAAGCTTGAAGCTTAGAAATAAGTTTAGTATGACAAACGGAGTCAAAGGCCTTACTAAAATCAATAAACACTGTATCTATAAGAAATCCTTTGTCTATGGCTTTAACCCAATCATTTATTGACTCTAGTAGAAGAGAACAAGTTGAACGCTTTCTTAAAAAGCCATGTTGGTCTTTTGAGATAAGTTTGTTTATTTTTAAATAATTTAGAAGTTGATCGCTGATACAAGTTTCCATAACCTTGCAGGCGATGCAAGTTAAAGAAATTGGACGGTAGTTTTTTGCTATACTAGAGCACCCTTTTTTAAAAATTGCAATAACTTCAGCTGTTAACCAAGAGAATGGGAGACTGTGGGTTCTAAATGAAACTTCAAAAATCGATGTAAGTGGATCGGCAAGTGAACTAGCTAAATTTCGAAATATTATAGGTGGTAAACTATCTGGGGTACTGCCGGTTTTATTTTTTTGTTTCTTTAGGGCTTTAAGTACAATTTGCGGCGTGAACTTTATATTACTTAGTTTAACATTTTGGGAAATTTTAGAGGACAATTTTTCAGATTTATTATTGTCTTCTGTGAAATTATCACAAAAAGCTAAGTTCAAAACTTCACATTGATCTCTAGGTTCAGTTGCTAAACTTCCATCAGGTTTTTGTAGAGGTGGTAATATTTCGGTAGCTTGCCCTTTACGCAAATTTTTAACAAAACTAAATAAACGGTTTTTGTCATTGCTTTTAAGTATTTTATTTTCTCGCCGTTCATTAACTTTTGTTACTTCTTTTTGAAAAAGTTTATTTACGGGTGGGTTCGGAAACCAGTTGAGTATAAGATTTTTCGTTTAAAACTTTTGAAAAAATAGATGAAATTTTATTATCACAAACACTGTTACGCCAAAAATTATTAGGGATATTAAAATCCCCGCATAATATAACGGGAAATTTTGTATCGGTCAGGTTTGATAAAAGCTCACAGAACAATTTGCAATAATCATTGTCACTGTTAGGAGGTCTATAAAAGCTTACAATTCTACTTGGGCTATCCCCAAGCAAATCTATTGCAATAAGCTCAAGGGAATCAATCTTTTCCGGTATAAAAATTTTACGAACTTTAATATCTTGTTGCACAAATATGGCAACGCCGCCGCCTACTTTTTTAGGCCGGTCCTTGCGAAAAATATTATATTTATGTTTAGCACTAAGCATTTTGTCAGTAATTTCAGGCTTAAGCCATGTTTCAGTGAAAACTAAGATTTTATAATCGTTTTCATTAAGTAAATTTTCAAGTAAGTTGCGATTTTCGAAACTGTATATACTGCGCACATTTGCATATATGCAATTTAAATAATTTAAATTATTTGATTTTTGACATCTTATAATAGGTGTGATCTCTCCCGTTAGGATTTTAAAGTATTTTACTTTTTCGGAAAGAACCCACCGCCCAGTGCTATCATTATATACATATTTGGCGAAAATATAGTCTCCTTTGCGGTTTTTACGGACAGAGTAGCTTACGCTGGTATTACCATTATCACGTAGTTCACAATTTTTGATAAACGCTTTTCGACGCAGGTCTCTGTAGGCGCTGAACTCTTTTCTTTGCTCAAAGGGCATAGACGCCCGCATGAAAAGACCCTTGCCTCTCAGGTTGCGTTCTGGTAATTTAAAAATGTGCGTGTAAGCTTCCAGCAAGTTTCTTCCGCATAAATGTCCTTGTCCTGTGTGATTCATCATAGAAATTTTAACCAAGCGCGGTTTTTTTTCTGCACTTGATGACTCATATCTAGAGCTATCCCGGTATTACCAAGCCGTTCTGCACTCATCACATGTTTCCAGTGGTCGTCTAAATTTAGGCTAGCAAACAAATCTTTGAGATTATTTAACAGATTTGTAAGGGTTTCACCGGAAGTTTCTGGAAAGTTTGACAAAATCAGCTGGCACTTCATTTCTTTTTCACTGAGTACTTCCTTAACAGCATAGTAAACTGGTGCTTCTGAGGGATTAATCCCTTTTTTTACGGCCGTTGCGTAGGATGTACTGTCTGACATCGATACGCTGGATTTAGATATTTTATCGATTTGTTTTGCCAAGCTGTTCAATTGACTAACGATTTCCGGAATGTTTTTGGCTAAATTCGCTTTTATCTGGCTAATGGCTATCCCGTTTTGAGCGATTTCACCAGATAGTTCTTCACATGATATTGGGTTTTCCGATGACGTGGAAAACTTACGAGGCGATACTCTCATAGGTGGTAATGAGCACGCTGTTTTCTCGCAGAAAAACCGGAAATGATGGCCCGGAAGATCCAACAACTGCTTAGTTGAGGCATTAGGTTTAAAATTGCTTAGACCTAAGCATTTGAAATGGAATACCTCTTTGCAGTTAAAGCATTAAGAAGATACATGCAATTCTCCGGCGGGTTTTTTGCAAGAAACGCAAGTGTCCATTATTGAGCTGTCTATAATAGTTG
>JASAMX010031004.1:0-13062 GCA_030248175.1 Microlaimidae sp. YZB2_3 | reverse complement strand
GAAAGAACATGCGGCCCAAATCGGAATTTATAATGCTGCTGAATAACGCTGTAACATACTTTAATTAAAAATAATCCACCTTTGACAGATAATTTCTATTTAAAAACTTAAAAATTTATAAAAATTATATTAAATTGATTTTTGGGTTTGAAAGAAAATCAAAATATTTTGGCAAAGTCTTTGTTTGCCCAACCAAATAAAAAAAATTTATAAAAATTATATTAAAAAAGAACAAGAATGTTTTGATTAACTATTATATTAACATTTTGATTGCAAATTTTAACACAAATAGTATTTGTCGAGATAGTAGTGTTTCAGTGAAAAAACCTGCAATTTTCACCCCAATTTTCGTGAAAAGCAGGACGAGGAAAACCAGTCATTAATCAAGACAGGTATTTTGAAAAGTTACTTTGCTTCTGTTAGCTTTTTACCGCACCTTTTATAAAAATCAAAAATAAAAAATTTAAAACATGTACAAATCAGTTTTAATACAAAAAAAGTGTCCAAGAAAGGTTAAATTTCAAAGCACATGTGCTCACAAATTTATGATTTTTTGTTGTCAGTCACAGTCAGTAATTTTCTTTATCCAGTATTAAAACAAAAAAAAAACTGGAAAATAGTATGATCACTAATGATTTTATATCCTTTCTTTAAAGTATTTTGTATTAACTACCTAAATTTTGTAAAAAAATACAATTGTAAACGGGTTAATTTGGCCATTTTAATTAGAAAATAGTTTTTCGAGAAGACCCTTTGTAAATATTAAAACGTAAATTTTTCTAAAACTTTTATTTTTCCATAATAAGGTATTTTCTAAACAATATTAACAGCAAACAAAACAAAAAATAAATTTTAACAAAAATACATGTACGATAATCGGTAATTACAATAAAATGTATTGGGTTTTAAGATTTATTTTGTTTTCTCAAAATATTTTGTAAAAATTTGTGTCCTGTTAAAAAAATAGGTACCTAATAATCATAGGTGTTTTTGGTCGGGTCCGCTAGAGTGGAAGGCCAAAATTTTTTCAGGGGGGGGGGGGGGCCAGGGGGGGTCCGGACCCCCCTGGCTTTTTAGGTGGGGTCGACCCCGGGTGCATGATTTCAAATTTAGGGGGGTCAGGTCCAATTTTTTAGCTAATTTTTTTTAACTCAATAATTTAAGTGTTTTTAGCTCTAATATTGAATTTTATGTATTAAAACAGCCTATTTAGGCCTAAAAAGTATATTTGAACACTGTTTTTAACTAAAAACCCGTCTTTTTGACAGTAAATAAAAAAATATACTTCCAAATTGGTCGGGAGGGGGGGGGGGGGGAGGGGGGTCAGCCTCGCTAGGGGGGGGGGGGGTCAGGCCGGACCGCTCTCGAGCTTTGGGGGGAGGGGGGGCCCCTGAATTCTTTCTAGGGGGGCGTCCTCAATGTTGGCTCTAGGGGGGGGGGGGGGGGTGCACCCATCCATGGGCAAGTTGGTCCGGAGTGGGGAGGGGGGGGGGGGTTAAACCCCAATTTAGGGGGGTTAACATCCGAGAAACGCAAAATACCCATATCGTTTTTTTTCTGGAGTGCATTTTACCCATATCGTTTTTCGATTTTGAAGGAAAAATAGGTTAAAAACACTAATTTTAGGTCAAAAAGCCCTTTTTATTGCATTTTTGAGCTTTTTATTGCTTAAAACATTCATTTTGACCTCAAAACTTAAGTTTGGAGGCAGTTAGAAGTCATTTTAAAGACATTTTTTTCTTCATTTTCCAAAATTGGGGGGTTAAACTTTTCTCCCCCCACTTCTGAGGGGGGAGGGGGTTAAACCCCACTTCTCAGAATTCGGGGGGGGGGGGGGTTAACCCCCCCAACCCCCCCGTGCCCATGTATGGTGCACCCCTCTGTCCCCCCAAAAAACACCTATGCTAATAATATTAAAATTTAAATAAAATTTACATTCAACGTATAATAATGAGATAAAAAATCCAGCGAAATAAAATAATACATAAAAATCTAATTAAAAAATAAAAAAAAGAATAACACGTCATTATGCGTGATTTGTGTGGATCCTCCATATTTTTCGTCTACTGATGTTCTCCGCGTCTTTAATCTCCGAAGCTCCGTCTTTGTATAATTTTTTGAGTAATTAAAAAGTATGCCATAAATTTATTAAATTTTTTTGGAACGTCACCGACACACTAGCAGACACCCCTTACCATAAGCGAGCAACCTCCAAAACTGTGGAAGGCGGGGAAGGGGAGGGGTATCGCGACTCTGGAAATTTGAGGCTGCACACCTATGGTTATAAAAATTATACATACTTATATGGGACCCACAATATCGTTTGGGACCCACAATATCACGTATAGTTGGTTGTTTATTCTTCATTTTTATAATTAATTTTCAAGTATTTTTTGCAAAGGGTTACAATTAAAAAAACTCAATTTATAAATTAAATAAAGCCACAATTAACTAAAAAACTGTTTTATTTGCAATATAAATTTTACAATTATTTTGTGAGAATATTTTGCTTTGTTGTTAAAACAGTGTTACTTTTTGTCCAAAATATTTTTTTACAATCAATATTCAATCAAATTTGTTATTTCAAGACCACATCAACTATCACATGAGTGTTTTTGACAAATTCAGAAGTAATTTTCTTTGAGAATGAGTATAAAAGACTTGATGTTTAAAAATTCAAAAAGAAATTAGTGATTTTTGATACATCCAGAAGTTTCTTCTTATAGGATCTAGCTCAACCAATTCATCAAGGAGCTAAAAAAAATGTTTGATAAAGGTATACGATACGGAAATTAAATAATAAACAAAGAAAATTTTAGTTTAAAGTAGTGGTAACAATGTGAGAGCAATATTCTACTATCAAACTAATTAATTTCTCATAACAATAACTTTGTAATAGTTAGTATGACAATTTGAGCAGTGACAAACATTTTTGACAAAATTATTAAAATGACGTATAGACCTAATTTGGAGAGAAGATAGACTGGTTTTAAAAATTATATTTTTCTACTTACGGTCAGTGATGTGCCCAAGGGCGTAGCCAGGGGGGTTATGGGGGTTGTCGTTGTAACCCCCTTTAGGGCTGGCAGAGGTAAAAATTTGGGGGTCCTAAGAGAACAATTTTAGAAAATTTTCTCGCGCTTCGCTCCGCTCAGCGCCCGACATTTATATACCTTTTTAGAACTTTTAAGTGATGTTTCTAATGAATTTTAAAGATAATTTTTGAAATTTTTTCGTGCTGTTGCACTATTTTTAGTGTTAAACTTTTTAAACCCAAAATTTTTCAAGTTTAACTTAAAAAACAATGCAAAACTAATCACTTAGCGCGAAGCGCAAAAAGTATTACTCTTTTTAATGTATTTTTACGGTATTTTAAAAATTTGGAGTACAAAGGACTTAAAAAATTAACATATACAACAGACCTGTACTCGCCCCCCGGGGTTTTATTGGTGGGGGGCAATTCCAAAACAGAGGGGGGCACACGGAGGCAACTTTTTTGAAAGGGGGGGAGGGCAAGCAGAGGAGAAACAAAAAAAAAGAAAAAAAAGAAGAAAAAAAAAAGAAAAAAGAAGGGAAAAGGAAAAAAGGGGACAAAAAAGTGAAAAAAAGGTAAAAATAGGTCTAAAATGGCTTAAAATACATTGAAATAGGCTAAAAACTGCAAAAAATCACGATGATGGCGTCATCATAGGTCAAAAATCAAAATGACGTCATAATTTTAGGGTACTTTTTCATTTTTTGGAGGGGGGAGGGCAATAAAACGGGGGGAGGCAAATCCTCCAATAAAGCGGGGGGCATTTTCAGACCGTGCACAGGTCTGCAAATAACTGCAAAAAGAATCACTTTGCGCGAAGCGCAAAAAATTTTACCCTTTTTTAATGTCTTTCCTATGGTATTTTGAAAATTTGAAGTACAAACCGCTACAACCCCCCCCCCTTTCGAAAAACTTGTATGGAGTGCGACCCCCCTTTTCTGAAATCCTGGCTACGCCCCTGGATGTGCCTTAGACAACTCTTGAAACTTTGTTTTATTTCGATACTTTTTCTCTAAATAATTATAATCAATGTAATGCCATTTATTTGAAAAAAAAATTAAATAATCGTGTTCATTAAAAATACACGGAAATTTCTATAACAACGGATTTTAAGGTTGAATGAGTTCTAAATAACAGATTTAAGGCCTGTTGCGCACAATTCCCCGGAATATGCGTTCACAATTACGCACAAATGTATGATTGGTGGACTTGAATTTCCAAGTTTTGCACGAGTAGTAGTGTTTAAACCTTTTGGGTATTGTTTTCGGCGCGTTTTTAAAAATTAACCCTTTTAAATTTTTTAAAACACAAAAACCTTATGTTAATACTTACTTTGCTAGCGCGTTCGAGTTTGGCTTTATCTCCATCGCCAGATTTCTCCGCCCCTTCAAGCAGCCATTCCACCATAAAATTGAGCAGGAACGGTGATCTCAGCGCTTTTTCTTTGTACAATTCCTCACAGAACTCCCAGATTTCTCCGTGTTCCGACTGTTCGGATTCGGCCAAAATTCTAAACCCAAAACCTTGTCTAGCTTTCAGCAGCAGGTGTCACACATGAGGTAGGATGGTGTCCATCCAACCCCCATAGCCTCAAAATTTTAAACCCCCTTTCCTAGCAAAAAAAAGGCAGGGCACTAGGGCACCCCCTTCCTCAAAATTTTCTTATTTTGACACTTACTCCCCTCCCCTTATCACACCAAATTTTAGGTATAAATCTAGGTCAAAATTTACAGTCAAAAACACGATACTGTACTGTAGTGAAAAACAGTATTTTTGTACTTTTTTATATATCTAAATAAAAAAACCTATTTTGCTGTATAAAATTCCATAATTAGTACTAAAAAGCTTGAATCAATAATTAAAATAATTATGTTTGGAAACCAGGCCTCTCCTCTCCTGTCCTAATCCCTCTTGATTTCAAACTACCTACCCCGGGTCGACCCTCCCCCTGGTAAACTGCGCTTTTCTGCCATGGAAGTTATATCATCATCACCCCCGCCCTAAAAAGCTAGGAGGGTACGGATCCCCCCCACAGCTTTGAATGGGCCATTCAGCCGGGGTAGCCACCCATAGGTGAACAGCCTCCCGGATTTTGGGGGGGGTTGTACTAAACTCGACCAACGAAATTTGGGGGGAAGGGTGTCCCAAAATTTTTTTTGGGGTGCACCTCAAATACCCCATTTTTAGAGTTTTTAGTACTAGGAAGACCCCGCAAATTTTAGAGGGGGGTGGGGTTCCGGGGTACCTCAAACTTTAGGGGGATGTCGGCTATTAACGGGATTTTTTTGGGGGGTATAACTCCCAACCCTCCCACTGCCCACCTATGTAGCCAACCCCCCTACGCTAGCTTGTCGGTCCATGCTCATGAGGGTGTACACCAATGGAGACTTTTTTAACGCTTTATTTAATTTCTTTTATAAAACTAATTAATAATTAGCTCTTTTTGCATTTAATTCTCATTTAATTCTCTTCTTTTTCTCTTTTCTTTAAAATAAAAAAGAGACCTTTTCGTTCTATTAACACTTTTTGGAATCACGTGCTCATGTATCGTAAAAAGCAAGACGCTTTGTTACGACTTTAATCGGTTTAAAATATATGGATTTTCCATCCAGTAATTATTTGCACCTCTCCTTCTATGTAACACAGTTTACAAAAAACGTTTGTTCTTTTATCTAGGATAACAAAATTGGCTATTGAAATTAACTATTATGCATAAGCAAAAAGTAACGCGTAAAAAATTACCCTGTTAAATAGTTCCAAGAACTTTCATTATGAGGCACACTTCGTATTAATTCTTTTGTAGCCCTAAAATATAAAAATATTTTATTTATTTTTATTGCGTAAACTTTTTCGCTTTTTTCAATGCAAGTAAACATTTTTTAGAAATAACACGAAACACCGGAAGCTTTATGTTAATTATGCAAAACATGTCGCAGTCCCCACTGCGAGAAAACTAACAGTGAGCGATACGTTTTTTGTTACCTAGTGGCTTTACTTTTCGTTCAGTTACGTATTGCTATCAGTCAAAATAAACATGACAAAACTAACTAAGAATGATCAACAATAACGACTGGTAACTTTTTTAAAAGTTTTCCTGATTGGCGCGATGTTTCATTTCTTCCTGACGGAGATCAGTAACGCCGTAAATTTCTAGAGAATTTAAGTTTTAATAAAATAACTTCTAAATTTTACTTTATATAAAATATATATTTCGTTATTTGATGAATAAAAAGAACGAATTCGCTGACCCTAATCAGTTTTTGGATTCTTGGATTCTTCCGCGAAATAAAAAATCGCTGGTAAAACAAAATTTTTTTCATTTAAAAGATTACTTTAATACCACCTTACAATATAATACATTAAAGTTTAGAATTTTTTATTTCTAATATTGAAGAAAGTCAGAATAAATTTAAATGTGACAAAAAAATTATATTAAATTTATTGATAACCAAATTTTAACAATATTAAATATTGTAGTCATATTTATATTAGTTTACTTTTACACAAAATACAAAGAAAACATTAAGTTATTTGTATAATTTTTTATTAATATTCTGTCTGAAACTTGACTCCAGGTCAATTTTAAAAAAAATATTTTTATATGAGAATAAAACGTTGTTTTCCATTAAAGACCTTAAAAAGTCAGCCAATTAAGAAATTCAAAGCTAACTAATACGAAAAAATAGATTAACATTCAGCGAACAAAATAATATTTTAACCAATAAATGGTAAACAAATTTTTATTGGGAAGTCGAATTTAGTCCAGTCCGGTTTGGCTCACCTTCAAAAGAGTTCTGGCTCAAAAAAGTCCTGAAAAAATCGCAGCTAACACAGAAGAGTCCCTGGCATAAAAGAGTCCCGGCACCAGAAGATTGCTGGAGAAAATGAGTTCCCATGCGCCCAAGCGCTGCGAGCGCTGAGGTAGGCAAAAAAGAGTTCTGGCATATAATCAATATTTAGCAGCTGACATAAAATGCTCACACCTCATCTCTCTTCCACTTTATGACGTATTTTAACACGTCGTTTTACACTGACACAATGAGTCAGAAGCGTAATAAAAATGCTCATAACTATCACCCTTTCTATATGTTAAAACACAAATATTTTTTAAACAAAATGAGTCAGCGTCACGTAGATTTTATGCTGATTGTGACTGTTTGTGTCAGAGTAACTACGAACAGTAAATTTTAAAAGATTTTCAGCTAAAAATTCTTTTTTTTTGAAAGTTGCCATTTTTTTAAATTAAAGAGTTTTTTTCTTGGGAAAACAAATATTTTATTTAAAAATCATTAAGGTTTTCATCCTTTTATTGGTAGACTGAGGAGAGAAAGTAACCAGTTGTAAAACTGCATTAGAGGCGCGCTTAGAAACGTACTCGGGGTAAGAGGCAGAAAAAACCACTTTAGATTCAGATAAAACTTCTTTATTTTTTTCTAAGAAGTTAGGTAGAAGGTACTTAAATTTAGAAAGGCAGATCAGATATCTTGAAAAAACGTCATTAAGCAAGAGTGATGATTAGGAACTAGAAAGATTAGGGATTGGGCTTTCGCCAATTTTTGCTGATAAAAATAACTACTGTTAACTTTTCTTTTTGTTAAATCATTTATTTTTCGGCTTTAGTTCTGGAGCGCTTTTCAAAACTAGCATACCACTTTGAAAGTAAAAAATTGTTTAATTAACTACACAAAAGAATTACAAAAAATTATAAAGTATTATGACACAAATTCAATTGTATCAAAAAGAATTTTGCATTACATTCGGAGGTGATGTACGTTTAATTAATAGATTCATCAATTATTGTTTTGTTTATTTAATAGTACATTCAATTTTTTTTATTATAATTTACTTTTTTATGTTTTTTATTAATTAACTACTTTTTAGGTATTTTTGATATCCATATTTATCCAACCTCCCATTATTAATATAATTATCATGTGAATACTTTCTGTACATTTGGAATTCTGTCGTAATCTGTCATAATCTTTTATAATATTTTTAAAAATGTTTATAACATTATTGTTTTTAATTTTAAATTTAAACCAAACTATCATTTAATTTGGCAGAAATAAGTTCTCGCCCTAACACGCTACTCTTTGAAAATCAAATTTATTTTAGGACTATAGTACTGATTAACGAAAAAACCACAGGATGTACTAAAATGTTAAAAATTTAAGCTTTAAGCTTTCTGAAACACAAAAAACACTGAACAAGCAAAGCAAAACAAATTTGTGATTATGTTAAAAGTCCTTAAGATTTAAAGATTATTCAAAGCCAAATTAAATTAGGATAAATCTCATTGTCCTTACAATTACGACCAAAACACTTGTAAAAATATGCAAAATATTTTAAATATTAACAAAAAATTTATGCCAACTAAAATCATTCCCTGGGGCCGGGGCGCGGCTTGCTGGCGCTTTGCCCGCCGTTCTTTTCTTTCCTTTTTTGGCCCTGTATTGCCTCTGCTCCTCGGACAACCTATCCCACAGAGCAAAACATATATAACGTGATCACGAATACTATAGACATTTTAAAGCTAAAAAAAATCTGAGGTGTTATTTAGACATGATTTTGTTTGACATACACTCAATAACACTAATTCAATATTATATGATTTATACCTAAATACAACAATGATTTTTTTTTATTTTTTAAACGCTTTACAAAGATTTAAGCGTTTTAAAAACTAAATAATAAAAATATTTTAAAACATTAATTTCTTACTGGCGAAATTCTTCACCCAACCTGTTAGGGGCTAATTATAAAAACAAATAAAAAACTGAAAGACAAATTAGGTGTAAACATTGTATGTCAGCTGTAAAAAATAGATTTTATGCCAGGACTCTTTTGTGCCCATCTCAGAGCTTGGGCGCATGAACGCATTTTCTTCAGGACTCTTTTGTGCCGGGACTCTTTTGTGCCAGGACTCGTTTGTGCCAGCTGCGATTTTTTTCAGGACCCTTTTGTGCCGGGACTCTTTTGTGCCGGACCCGTCCGGTTTTAGGTTCCTCTTTGACTGAGTCTCACGGGGCAATATGCTTTACCCAATATTGTTAATTTGGGTATCTCATAAATTTATGTGTGATATTGAACTTTAAAAAATTTTAGTCAAAGCCACTATAAATTCGTCAAAACTTATTGTCAGAATCACAAAAACAAATAGTTTTGAAAATACAACAATTCTCAGAATTCGTCGGAATTTTTATAATTTGTAAATAATTATGGGTGGCGCGAAGGGACCATGAGGCGTTTTTACCGTATGGTGCCGTGCCTGCCATAATTAAAAAACTTGTATAAATCGTAAAATTTAGTTTTTTCTTTCTACTTTTTTTATTTTAACGCTCATATTTCAAAATCATGACGTCAAATTGCGCATTTTTGTAAAAAAATTTTTTCACTTCGGTATTTTTCATCCATTTATTGATCCAAATAAAAATTAAAAAGTAGCGAAAAAAAAAATTTTTAACTAATGAAACTTCTTTCGGTGGCAATAAAAGATTTTGCCAAGTCTTGTAAAACGGCATATAGATGTAGTCGATTGTCCGTTGTTAAATTATTTTCCTTCTTTTTAGTCATCTAGCGTCATTAATGACAAACAATAAACAAAAATTATCCCGTGTTTTTATCTTGCCTAAACATGCTAATAGTACGAGTGGAAGCGCCACAAGACGAAAAACCCTGTGGCGACGCTTTTATTATAATTAAAAACTGTAAATTGGACATTTATTTATCATTATCTTCTTTTTTTCATTCTTTTTCTATTGATATTATGTATTTCTATAACAATTTTTTTTAAAAACTTCAAAATCAAATCCCATTTGTAAGAAAACGTTGCGGCGATCGAGGCACCAGTAATTGTCCAAATTTTAATTTTTTGAATTTTTTTAATTAATGATTAATTTTGAGCTAGAAATGGTAAGAAATCTTTTCTGGGGCTTTTTTATAAAAGCCTTTTTAAATTCTCAATTTACAAATCTCCGCCTATTTTTTGTAAAATATGATAAAGGTTTTTCGACTTTATAATCCAGGAGGAGCATCTTCGCGCACTACTCTGCGCTGATTGGTCCCAGCCACGTCATTTCAACTCAGCTGACCGATCAACATTCGCCGTGTCGCATATCCTCTATCATGTAATTTTCAAAAAATAGGCGGAGATTTGTTAAATTTTTGGGGAATTTGGGAAAAGGTTTTTATAAAAAAGCCCAGAAAGATTTTCTCCATTTCTAGCTCAAGTTTAATCATTAATTAAAAAAATTCAAAAAATTAAAATTTAAAAAAACAATTACTGGTGTCTTATCACAAGTTAAATGGGATTTTGATTTTGAAGTTTTTTAAAAAAAATTGTTATAACTACATAATATGGTAAAAAAGAATGAAAAAAAAGAAGATAATGATAAATAAATGTCCAATTTACAGTTTTTAATTATATACACCACAGGTTTTTCGTCTTGTGCACTGCCACTAACTATTAGCATGTTACAATATGCTAAAAAACACGGATAATTTTGTTTTATTGTTTGTCATTAATGACGCCAATGACTAAAAAAGAAGGAAAATAATTAACAAACGGATACATCTATATGCTGTTTTGGCAAAATCTTTTATTGCCACCGAAAAGATTTTTAATTGAGTTAAAAAATTTTTTTTCGCTACTTTTTTAATTTTTATTTGGATCAATAAATGGAATGAAATACCGAAAGTGAAAAAATTTTTTTCAAAAAATGCGCAAGACGTCATGATTTTGAAATATGAGCGTTAAAATAAAAAAAGTCAAAAGAAAAAACTCAAATTTTCGATTTATACGAGCGCGCAGGCACGGCACCATACGGTAAACACCTCCCTCGCGCCCACCCCATAATTATTTTCAAATTATAAAAATTCCGACGAATTCTGAGAAAATTGTTGTATTTTCAAAACTATTTGTTTTTGTGATTTTGCTAAAAAAAAAAATAAACGAATTTATAGTGGCTTTGACTGAAATTTTTTAAAGTTCGATATCACACATAAATTTATGAGATACCCAAATTTGACAATCTGGGGTAAAGCGTGTGCCGTGAGATTTCGGTCAAATCCAGAACCTGAAACCGGACGGGGTGCCGCGCGGGAGTCCCGGCAAAAAGGGTCCTGAAAATTGCTGGCAAAGAGGGGTCCCGCACAGTACCTGAAGAAAAATGCGTTCATGCGCCCCAAGACTGAGATCTGGGCACAAAAAGAGTCCTGGCATAAAGAATATTTTACAGCTGATGTTGCACCTAAGCTATTTCTCCCAGTTTTTTATTTGTTTTTTTAATTAGCCCCTGACAGGTTCGGAAAATGAAAAAGTTCGCCGGTCGGGAAAAGGAGTGAAATGTTTTCAAATATTTTTATTATTTATTTAAAACGTTTAAAAGCTTTTCTGATAAACATAAAAAATAAGAAAAAAAAAAACATCATTGTTATATTTTGGGTATAAATCATATAATATTGAAACATTTTGTTTATTGTTCAGTAATTTAGTGTATGTTAGACGAAATACGTGTCTAAATAATGATTTTAGTTGGCATCGGATTTTTTGTTACAATATTTAAAAATATTTCAATTTTACGTCAAAGTGTTTTGGTCGTAATTGTAAGAAGAGCGACGAGATGTATCCGAAATTAAATTAGCTTTAAATAAGCTAGATCTTAAACATTTTAATCACAAAATTATTTTTTGCTTCTTTATTCCATGTTTTTGTTCCAGAAAGCTTAAACTTTGAATTTTAACATATCAGTACATACAAGTGCAAGTTTGGTTAATTGCTATAGTCCTAAAATAAATTTAAATTCTAAAAAGAATAGGCGTGTTAGGGCGAGAGCTTATTTAGCCAAATTAAATGATAGTTCGGTTTAATTTAAAATTAAAAACAATAATGTTATAAATATTTTTAAAAAATATGAAAGATTGTGACGGGTCACAAAACTCGAATTTAAAAAGTAGCATGATGATTATATTAATAATGAAAAGTGGGATAAAAATGAATTGTCAAAATTGTAAAAACAATTTAATAAAAAACACCGTAAAAAGTAAAAATATGATAGAAAATTGAATGTACAGTTGATGAACTGGAAACAAGATAAGAATAATGAATCTATTAATAAAACGTACATCACCTCCTAATGTAATGCGAAATTTCTCTTTGACACATTTCGAATTTCTGTCATGATATTACAGTTTTTTAAATATTTTTTTGTGTAGTTTTTTTAAACATTTTTTTCTTTCAAAATGATTCCGCTGCACTTGAAAACAGTACAGAACTAAAGCAGAAAAATGGGTGATTTAACAAAAAGAAAAAGTTAACAGAAGTTATTTTTATCGTGAAAATAACAAAAGTCATATCCTAATCCTCCTAGGTTCCAGATCCCGTCACTCTTGCCTTGATGAGCGTTTTTTGGGTATATACTGATCTCCCTTTCTAAATTTGACTCCTTCTACCTACTTTTCAAAAAAATAAAGAAGTTTTATATGACTTGAAAGTGGTTTTTTCTGCCCTCTTACCCCAGATGTTTCTAAGCCTGCCCTCTTAATGCGGTTTTACAACTTGTTATTCTGCCTGTACCGATGAAAGAATGAAAATAATTACTTGAAATAAATATTGTTTTCCAGAGAAAAAAACTCTTTAATTTAAAAAATGGCAATTTTCAAAAAAAAAGAATTTTAGCTACAGAAAACTTTGAATTTACTGTTGCGTCATTACTCTGACACAAACAGTCACAATCAGCATAAAATCGACGTGACACTAAATTCCAGTTTTTGTTAAAATATTGTGTTTTTAACATATAAAAGATTACAGCAGTTATGAGCATTTTATTACGCTTCTGACTCCATCTTGTCAGTGTAACGACGTGTTAAAATACGTCATAAAGTGGAAGAGGAGTGAGGTGTGAGCATTTTGTGTCAGCTGTGAAAATTTGTAGAAGTATATGCCAGAACTCTTTTTTTGCGACCTCAGCGCTCGCAGCGCTTGGGCGCATGGACGCCATTTTCTCCCGGGCGCGCTGCCGGGACTCTTT
>JASAMX010031002.1:0-18120 GCA_030248175.1 Microlaimidae sp. YZB2_3 | reverse complement strand
CATCAAAATTAACAACGTTGAGCCTTAAATAGAAGATATTTTAAGGTTAGATATTGCTTCGTTCTAAGTTTGATGCAGCTTAAACACAAAGCAAAAATTACGAAAATCACAAAAAATTCACTTTTTGTATAAAATTGTTGATAATGTAGAATAATAAAAATAAAAAAACTTTTGCAAAAACACTTTATTCAACATTAATCCAGTTACTTTTGTGCTAGTTCTTTTGTGTTTTTAAAATAATCCAATTTTCTAACACCCTAAATTGGTGGCCGAAATCAAGGCGTGGCCGAAATCAAGGCGTGGCCGAAATTAAGTCAGTTACCCTAAAATATTTTAATATTCCTGTCTATTTGTTGTTTTTATTTAGCCTTTAGGGGCTTCTCATTTGTAAGATTTTAATTTCTTTAGGCTGTGGAACTCGTGGACTTTAGCTCCTATGCGTGACATAATGCACACTTCCTACTTGGAACCGATAGTTAGTTTGGAATACGCCCACGCCTGCAAGAAACTCTACGCCTGCACAAAGGGCGGTACTGTTCTCTGCTGGGAGTCAAGCACCGGCAAACAAACCAAACCGCCCAGATACGTCTTCGCTAATCCCCGTTTATAAATGGGGATTTATTTATACAACTGTTAATTTTGGAAAATTAGAAACTAGGTACGCCTTTTTGTACCTCTCCGTATTAAGAGAATGCTATGCTACTAAAACCATGGAATACGGAATGGTTTATAAATGTTAGATAATTTTTTGGAAGGATATTATATTTTCACGACATAACTTTTTGTTAATTCGCACCTGTATGTTGACAGAAAAACATTTTGAATACACATCTTTGTGGGAGCTCATGGTTTCTGAAAGCGGTTATCTTATTTTAAAGATACGTAAATGGAATTTCTACAATGAACTTTTTTTTTCTGCTCATTTTTTATCGGACTAAAAAAGTTTTTTGCTTTTCATTCATCACACCACATGTAAAAAACACTACTGATATCTTAAGAGCTCCCTTAACTATGATGAATAATCGGAGTTCCGAAACATGAAATTGGACACTAATTTGGATTTATTAATCATTCCTAAACGGGTGCTGTGCTAGATTATAATATTGCACTGTTTGTGGTAAAAAGTATAAAATTTTAAGAAGTTATACTGCTTAGGTACTTTTCTAAAACTAATTTCCTACACCTCAATGTGTAATACTTTCCTCTTTTTGGCCTGCGTGGAATTAATTTTTGTCTCATGATATTTTTACCAGCTGGAATTTTGAACCTAATAATTTATTACGGATTTTGGATGTATACGAGACCTAAATGATTATGACTTACATTAAGCGATGCCTGTAACAACGAAAACTTCTCATCTTTAACTCATGCAGGATATTACATATGTAAAAACTTCACTTTGATGCTGTGTGTCAGTGACTGGAAAAACGAATAGCAGTATACAACACTATTATTGGATTGGATTGCCTTAATTAGTTGTAAAATCTATAAATTATTATTATTGTAAAACCATTCCATAGTATAGTAGTTTCGTCGTCTCAGATTAGATCTGATTAATATTAAAAAGTTCTTATTATTTCATGATTAATTGTGTTATGTAGTAATATATCCTGGGGTTTTTTCACTTTGTTGTAAGCTAGGCATATGCATAGTTTGTAGACAGAGTTAAATTTATGGTCAAAATGTGTGCAACCAAAAATTCACTGTTATTTTAAAGGGAAAGAAGTTTTGAATATTTTTGCTCTTTGAATCAAAATCTATTTAAGCCGCATTTTTTAAAATATTTTAATAATTTTAAAACGAAATCTGGCTTACAAAAAATTTATAGCCAAAAACATTAGGAATACTATATAAAAATATAATACAAAGCTAGGTGGAAAAAAAGGTAGATTAACAGAATTATTTTTAAATAAATGTTTTGTCGTATTTTAACAAAATCTGTTCTAATGTCTACAAAAATTTGGATGATAATGACTTGAAAATTTTAAAAGTTAGTCGAAATTCTTATCGTGCGTGAAAAGGGATAATTTTTTCTTTGTATTTCAAGTATTTTTGCTACTGAGCGAAATTTTATAAATATTTTTATGGTGTCTATAAGTTTATTGTTGTAAATGAATTTTTATTAAAATTCGTTTACTTTTTTCAAATTGGCATTGCGCAGTTTATAATCGTGTTTTTTTTTCTTAATTCATTGTTTGGTTATGGTGCTATTGCTATATTCAATATCCATAGTTTTGATTATGGTGCTATATTTCGGGGGGTCCCGTACGTGAAGAATTGCGATTTCCCATACTTAAATAACAGTACCAGAGAAACTTTAAAATACTCTTCTGAACCCTTTAACGCTTCATAAATTAAAATAAAGGTTTCTTACAAAAATTTGCTGTTCACAAATCTCGTAAAACGTAAGTATATATAAATGACAAATAAAAAATATACTAATTTTAATATCAAGCAAAAGATGCAAAAATAACGTCCTTCTTAGAATAATTTATTAGATTAATGTCTTTGAATTATTTGTAAAAATTTTATGATCTGCCTTTCCAACTTGGTATTTGGAACATTATTAGTGTGTTTTAAAATTAGCCTGTAAATAACTTAAGATATTAAAGACTTTATGTTATATGGTATACAAATATTTCTAGCTGTACATCAAAATTTCTAAATCTAAAATTTATTTTATTTCTATTAGGACCGAAGTTATATAAGTGATGTTTGTGTTATAATTTATACTCTATGTATTGTTTCAATGATGGTAAAGCAGTAAATTAGATATAAACTTTGATTCCTGTGTTTATTGCAAATGCAAATCACTAAAAAAAGACTTCGGTTTTGCAATTAAACTTAACTTATAATGTAGTTGACGGAAATGGTGTAGATTTTATTTCAAACCGACATGTTTCGGACTAATTCCTTAGTCCCTTTTCAAGGCTATTTTACATTTGTTAGGATCGTAGAACCTTATGTAAATAAATTAAAGAATCTAATTTTAATTTAACATTGATTAGTGAAAATATATTTTAATTTTAAATTGACTAGTAAAAATAATTATAATTTAAATCAGGTTTGTTTAAGCCCTCCGAACAAATGTTAACGGCGCTTACCGGGAGAAGGATAAAACGGCACACAGGAAAATAAAACAAAATAAAATAAAACAAAAAATTAGTAATGCATATTTATATATAGCATAAATTTGGCAATTTTCTCAAACGTTGAAATTTTTAATTTTAAACTTATGTTTAAATTAAAATTACGCTATTCTGCTAGTAAGTTTAATAAGCACAAGTTGTGAGCATTTTTAAAGAATTGTGCATCATTTAACGTTAAAGGTGCAGTATATTAATTCATGGTGTATTTTTTTTTGATGTTCAATTCATACTAATCGATGTGTTAGGTCACATTGAGAAAAAAATTGTATTACACCAAAAATTAATTATCAATGGTTAACAAGTCATTAACAAGAATACCGCTTGGTGATTTTTAATGTGTTTTTATACACCATTTTTCAAAAACAAAACATTTCTACTAAACGGATATTGACAAAACTTCATAGAAATTATTGTTAAAGTACCAAAAAGCTTAAAATTTAAATTTGGTTCAATTACGCATGTACACAAGTATTACACAATCAATGCCATTTTTATAATTGCAAAATGTAAAATTTAAAGTGAAATGCCTTTTTTATAGGCAGCTCACTTTTTTTAAAGTAAAACTTTGAGCTAACAAATAATGCCAGAATAACAGCAAACAAAAAACACCAAAAAATACACCAACTATAAAACACTTTTTTTTAAATGACAGTACCTATTTAATACTTTTTTGAATTGAACCAAATTTAAAACTTTAGATTTTTGGTACCCTAGCATGATTTCTTTAAAGTTTTATTAATATCCGTCAAATAAAAATGTTTTGTTTTAAATGGTGAAAAAAAAACAACATTGGAAATAACCAAGTAGTATTCTTATAAACTAATTGTTAGCTTTATGTTTGATTAATCTGATCCTGGTAAGCACGACTCTCGCAGCTGCTTTTACGGAGTTGGAGGCATGTAAAACAGCTTAGGAAGCAGGGAGATGGCAGAAAATTCTTCTGGAGGCAGGTAGAGTCAGTGTAAACCTTATCGGAGACACGTAGGCAGGCTTTTCTTGAGTACGGAAATTTTAATGTGAGTTTAGTAAATTTTATACTTACATTAAAAAATTAATGTGAGTTTAGTAGTGAGTACTCACATTAAAAATCTCTTGAGTACTCGGATTAATAAGTATGAGTATTTTGCTTATAAGAAACTGGTTTATAACCACCAAGAGCGTAGCCAGGATTTCTCTGGGTAGCTAAAAGAGGGAGAATTTACCCACAATAAGCCTCTAACAATCAAGCTTATAATTTAAAAAAATGCCTCCCTAGATCTCTGAGGCCTTTATGATCGAATACAGCGTATTTACTTATATACGAAGCTCAGATTTTAGTTTTTGAAATTTTAACGCCCTTTCGTAAAATTGCAATTATATTAGAATTAAAACTTAAAAGTTAATGATGTCTTACTATTTAGGCATTTTTTTATATTTCATTCAATCATTTTTCTGTATCAAGCCAAAAATAAAATTTTACACAATTTTTTATAAGTATATTCTGTTAAATAATTGAATGAGTTATTTTATTGCTTAATTGATTTCTGGCATATTGAAGTATAGCATAATATACAGATGGCGCTTAAGCTTACCTTTTTTGCCCTGACCTATATATTAATATTGGTCTGCTATTAATTCTATGTGGACACAGTCTGGCAATCGCGTTGGTGGGTGGTTGTCATTGCTCGTTTTTTTTGTTATTAATAGATGCATATGGATATTCGTAAGCCTGCGAATTTCATAGTTCAAGAAAATCAAAAGCAATTTTTTTAAGTTTTTTATTACAGTTCTTATTTTTAAACTCTAATACCACCACAAAGTTTTTATTTTGAAACCAAAAAACTTTCATTTTTTAAATAAAAAAAAATTTTTTTTGCAGGAAAACTTATTTTAAAAATAACTTGCAGTAAAACTTATTTTAAATGCATGTTCAGTAATTTCAGTAATAAATAAACAGTATTTGATTTTAAACAATCTCTTAAAAGTTCATTTTAATTATTTTTGGAATGGCTCGAACATCACTTAAAATAAAAAGACCTTTTTAAATTGTAAATTAAATGCTATTTGTTTAATTTTTCTTATATATTTTATGCTAAATATTTTAAATTTAGGTTACATTTACTGAAATGATCGCAATTTATTATTGTTTAGTGACTTATTTTATAGTTGTAAAAATAAATAAAAAGAAATAAAGAAAATAAACATTATACGAATACCAAATGCTAATCTGCTCATATTTTAAAGAAAAGAGAAAAGATAAAGATTTATTATATTGAATTAATAAATTTTTACAGATTTTTTTACAAGAAACCTTATTTTTGGATCTGTGTCGCTTCCTGACAACCTTTTAGTTTAATTAAGGAAAATTTAATAAATACATATTTTCAGCTTAGTTTATTTACTTTTCCCTCTGTTGTCGAGTTTTCAACGGCAGGAACTTCATGAGGCGCAGCAATACACAGTAAAGATTGAAATCTTTAATTTATTTATGTTTTAGATTTTTTAAGGTTTAGGTTTGGACTTGTGTAAGATACAAGTTTATCAAACCTCGGCTTAATTAAAATAAATTATAGTTATTTAATTGTAGTTTTACTATATAAATAGTATACTCGATTAATTAATACTTCCATGTAATAGTTTTTGTGAGTCACTGTTATCGATGTCTTGGGGAGGTGTTCGTTGAATCAGTAAAAAGCTCACAATTCAAGCTTATCCATGCTACGACCCACCCACAGATCGATTTATTTTTTCGTGTTGGTTTCAAAGCTTATTTCAATTTTGCTAGATAAGGTTTTAAAAACATTTTAAAAATGTTAAGCTTTTTGTGCAGCAGCGTAGTTTTGACACTGAATAGAAATTATTTATATTATTTATATTATGAGATATACAAAATAAAATAAATCTATGTTTAAAGTTGAATTTTTTTCCTTTCTAATTAAAACACCTATTTTGCTTCAAAATCACAAGGTCAGTGCAATATTTTTATGTCCACCAATTTATGAATTATAAATCGAACATACCGTGTTTTTTTTATCTGATATGTTATTGAGGACTATAGAAAAAACAAAATATTTTTTTAAAGTTTTTTTTCTTTATTTTTTGTGTTTTCATTAGTTACCACAATCATTTTGCTTGTATGACATTTAAATAAAAAAGTCTTTTATTATTTTAATCCTTCAAGGGCAATGCAATGCAATGGGACCACCATACTTTTACTATTTTATGTCACATTTAAAAAATTTTAAGATTCTCTAAAACAAAGTCTTTGAACTTCGTTTTATTTAAAATAAATCGTACTATTTGTGGTAGGAAAACCAAAAGTTTAAACGTTGCTACGTTTTTAGAAAAGCAATATATTTTTAGCAAACTATTGTTTGTTTTGTGTTTTTTATGTGCATTTTTTGTTTAAGGTATAGGTATGAAAAAATGTGGGTGGCGTGACGCTTTAATCGTATTTACTTTATTTTATTATACAAATTTTGAATCGTAAACCGTCTGAAATATGCAAAAAATGCACCTAAATTTGTTTAAATATACTAAGAAAGTTTTGCTTTAAAATCCAAATTAGGTAAACCTATTGTCTCTATTTCGTACTTCAAGCGAATCTTATACGATTTTTTACATAAAATACAAATATTAAATGTGATGTATAATTAGTAAATACTTAAAATAAATTAATAAGGTAATTAGCTGAATTTAATTCGAAATCTACATAAGATTTTAATGAATTGAAAAATAAAATACTTATCTAATCCAAAATTGATGCAACTTTTGATATATTTTATTGTAGCTTGAAACCTGCATCTACAAACAATTATTTCATTTTTAAAGCATAAATAACCTTATATTTATACTAAAACATTAACAAAAAAATAGCATTACAAAATATAAGTTCATTATAAACAAGTTCATTATAAGTAATTATAAAATTTAGCTATATATTCTACCCCAGATTAGATTAGGAATGATATTTTTATAGATAAAAAAGATCAGGGGTTTTTGCTCTGTGGTTTTTTGGCTTTGTTTGGTAATTAGCATATTGTTGTGTTTGTATTTTGTTTTGTGGGTTTTTTTTTTTAGTGGTGGTGTTTATTTGGCTCTGGATCTATTGCTTGATTTTCTGGTTGATTCTTAGGTATTGTTCTTGGGATAGTTATTTTTCGTTTGGATTCTTATAGTATGCTTTTTTGTCTGTTGTTTTTTTTTTGGCTGTGTGGTTTGTGTTTGCGGGGTTTTGGTGGCGTGTTCGTGTGGGGATTTTTGGTTATGATATTTGTTTATGTCGTCTTGGCGTTTGCGCTTGGATCCTTTTTCTATTGTTGATATGTTGAATACAATAATTTTCTTTATTTTTCGTTTTTGTCTAGTTTTTTGTGTTTTTAAATCTTTTCTGTGGAATAAGCGTGGCCGAAATTAAGTCAGTTACCCTACTTCCTAAATATAAAAAACTATAAATTGCATTGATACTCCCTTTAAAGTTAATTATGGTTCGTTATTTAGTGTTTATTAAAATAATTAGATGCTTTTGTAGCTAATGATAAATTTAAATATACTAAAACCAAAAATATAATATGCCGAAAAATTTGCGATTCTTGTATAAAAACAGTGCCAGTTATTCACTATATAACCCAGTAAGAACGGAATGTCAAATTTGGGGAGGTTATTACTTGCTTTCTACATGGGTCTATCGCAATTTTAACAGACTATTAGCTCAGAATGGCCCCTTAACAAATTGTATCATTGTATCAGCGGTCGTGGCAAAGCCATCAGTTACTTACTTTGCACTTTGTTGGGGTGTTTCATCACGATGAGCAATGCCCAGTCCAATGAAAGGTGGTTTGCTTATCCTTACGATTTATTGATGTAACGCATTAGCATTCGCGCATTTTTGCAATCGATTTCGCGCGAGATTGATAGACGGACGGATTGGTAACCGCGATCACCATGGTCAAAACCCTTTCATTTAAACGGAATTTGTTTAGGGATATATATCTTCACAGAGTTATGACGTTATAGTTTCATCTTTAGTTACTTAGCGCTTGGGAAAAAATGGGGATTTTTCATTTATTGGAGATCATTTTTTCCCAAGCGCTAATTGGCTACCCTACAACAGCTCCTCCCACAACCATTCCCACAGAGAAAACATATAGGACGTAATCATGAATACTATATGACACTTTGAGGGTTCTTAAAATTTCGACGTGATTAAGCAAACCGTTTTTTAGTAAACTCTGTCCAGCTGACCCATAATTTTCTTATAGTCTTCCTTATCTGGAACACAATTTGTTATTCTAATTTAAAATTTGAATTTTTGAAAATAGTACCTATAAATTTTTTTACTATTAAAACAATTACACGCTTCAATTTTAGTTTTTGCTAATATAACACAATGTAAATAATGATGACCATATCCAAAAACTACACCCCTATTCGTGAAATCCTTTTTTATTTATGTCTTAATGATTTTGCAAATGTTTATTTAACGAAATTATGTGTTATAAAGTTGCAGTTCGTTTGACTGTGAAATACATTTTACTTCTTTGTTGTTTTTTTAACACCAAGTAAAAATAAATAGTTGAATAATAAAAAAACTGAACAATTTTCCGGGTTATAAATGTATAAAAAAATATATTTGTGTTTAGATTCACGTTTAACCTTTTAAAATTTTTTCGTCCAAAAAACGTTGCAACTTTGCAGAAGGGATTTGAAGACACCGCTGCTCAGTGTTAAACTTCACGCGAACCGGAAGTGAAACGCGCAGTTTATGACTAAGCAGTACTTGCGCGGAATCCCTTCTGCAGATTTGCAGCAGAAAGAATCTCAAATGATTAATTTGGATAATTAATTAAGATTTTATTACTTATATTTTTTAATTTCCTAGTTTACATAACACATTGAGATTTAATCACTTTATATTATATTAATTCCTTAAAAATTTTGGCTTCACTGTAAAAAATGACCACTATTATACTGTATCTGTTTGTTGTTCGTAAAACTTTTTTTTATTGATTTTTCAGATATCCAACAAACGAAGACACAGTTTTAAAATTGCTGTGCACAGTCGGGACAAAGACTTGGTTTATCCCAGCCAGGACTATTCCTTAATGGAGCGACAAAAGCTTCCTTCTGGAAAAGCCAAAGCCATTTATAGGTGAGGTTGTAATGAAAAATCCTGTGCTAATTTTATTTAAATCTATAATAATTTCAATGTGTCAGTTTTCATTTTTTTGAAAAACTCACAATGTTTATTTCAAACAGTTCTAAACATGACCCAACAAAAGTAATTGTTTTTTAACCACCCAAAGCTTTTTAGATGTATATATTTTATATTAAGCATAAATTTTCTATAATAAAATTATAAATTATATACATAGAGTAATTAAATTAAAAAAATACATGGAAAGCAAAGCTACAAAAGGTTTGTTGGTAAGTTTATAAACTCAGTTTGTTCACTTCAATAAGTATTTGTTTGCATGTGTTTATATGCCTTCAGTAAATAAAGTTGCATTCTTTAATCTAAAAAGGAACTGCTTAAAGCACAAAAAATGAAAGTTAAATTAAATTAAATATTTATCAAGTTAATTAGCTAAATTTAATTTTAGGTTGGCGGAAGGTTTCGCACCGGGTGAAGATCCAGAAGACCGGAAGTACTACAGTCTACAGTACAAATGCTGGCCTCCGCCTTTCTTTGTACCTCTAGTCACTGCTTTACAAGTAAATTTCCTTATCATTTTACTAACAAATTTTAATCAAATAAATTCAAGAGATGTATTTGAACTGGGGTTCTTGTAGTTTTTCCAGTCAATTAAAGTAATAAATCATTTATTTTTTTAGAAAAAAAAAAAATAGCTGAAATGAAAATAGACTGCGTTCGCTTGGCAGCGTTCAGAAAGTCAACATTTTTCGAAGTGTTTTGTAATCGCCACAAAATTGATACGTACTAAAAAAAATTACCAAAAAAGAAAGTGAAACAGTGAAAGAAACCAAAGAACTTTTTAAGGAAAGGGAGAAATATATAAACCGCTAAATAAATATGAAATTAACAAATTAACTTAACTAAGCCAGCATGGCTCGCCACGAAATGGTTTATTTATATACAATAATTTAATTTGTATACAATTAAAAATCCAATCGATGCATTTCATTAGTACAGTATAAATCGACGATTTTGTTGGCGAGATATACGCTCATTTATTTTCAAGCGAACATTATTGTTTTACAAATGTGTTGCAGATACGGAAAGCTATTACTGCTGCACAGCAAAGGAAAGCTAAAATATTTGTTCAAAATAGTTTAAATATATTTAAAAATTGGGGGTAGAAACCCGAAATTACTTTTAAACTGATAGAATTCCTATCAATATACCAAATAAAAAAATATATATAAAAAATATTAGCAAAAATAAAAATACCCAATCAATAATGTTCGTCTTTTTCAAACATTTTAAATGTCTTTGCAGTTAAAAAATTAATAAAAATTTGTATCGGATAAATTGAGCCACGAATACATGAAATTAATTAATTAATAATTAATTCCATGTATTTTTTGTTGATCCAATTTTTTCTTTTAATTCTGTGTTTTGATTTTTAATTTTTTTTAAAACACAACTTTGGTTTGTATAAAAAAATTTTTTGCTCTAGTGTGAAGATTATAGTTTAAAATTCTGTATTTTATCAGCTATAAACTCAGCTTAAAGATGTTTAAATATTCATAACACTTTGTTTAGACTGCCTTTTTTGTATACTACAGTTGGAGTGCTCAACAAATGCCAGATGTTAATGGTCCTGTACCTGTTGATTCCATTTTAATATACAGATCTGATTATAGATACCAAGTCTGGAGATTTTTGTTTTACGCCCTTATACATGCTGGGTATTTTTTTTTATTTTATACTTTCTGAATTATAAGTCTCAATTTATTTTATATTTTCTTTACTATAAGTCTCAATTTTAATGAACAGTAAATAGGAATATTAAACGAAGCTGCTATTATTTTATTTTTATGTTGTGTACTTTTGAAATAATTAACACAGGGTTGGAATTTATATGTATGCTTTAACGATTTGGCAAGCTCTATCATAACTGATCAACAAAAACCAACAGTGCTTTTTGCAGTTGTGTAAGGAATAAAACAATAACGGCCATATGACAATATTTAAACAATTAATTTGTTTATTTCTAATATTCAATAAATTTTAATCAGGTTTATTACAGATTGTTTGATTTTTTAAAACTCCAAAGACCGACCCCAACAATATTTCATTTGTATTATATTTTTGTTGTTTTTATTCAATCTTAAAGGTTCGATGCGGAGTCAAACTTTTTGTGTTTCATTTTGATGATTTTTTTGGAAAAACCCTACCCCTTCCCCCGATAGCCCATAATTTTTTTTATCAAAATACAGTATCTCCAGTGTTTCAGGAGATATGACTCTCCAAAAATGGCATTTTTTGACAATTCTGTACTTAAAAGATTGCTTAATGGGTCTTAAATTTAAATTATAAAATATGCACTTAAAGAAAGCGGCTAGTTTTTACTTTAATTTGATATCTTGGATCTTTAAGATTGGTGCAGTATTTGTGGACATATTGTGTTCTTGTACAAAAAACCCGCGATTTTTTTGTTAAAAAAAATCAAACGACGGCAGTGATTTGATTAAGTTTGCCCAACATTTTTGCCGTCACTTTGTATTTTTAGCAAAAAAATCGCCCGTTTTTTTACAGGAAACGCAATATTTCGACAAATGCTGCACCAATCTTAACGATCGAGGTATCAAAATAAATTAGAAAATAGTCGCTTTCTTTGAGTTCATATTTTGTAATTTTAATTTTATTACTCATTGAGGAATTTTTGAAGTACCGAAATGTCGAAAAACGCCATTTTTGGAGGGTCATACGTATTTCCTTAACCAGTGGATATATTTTGATGAAAACATTTTTCTGGGCTATTGGGGCAGGGGTAAGGTTTTTACAAAAAATTATCAAAATCGAGGACAAAATGTTTGACTTCACACTGGAATTTTAAGGATAAACTAGTAATCTCTACCATTGATGGCTCAAGCTTTTACCAACATTGAATCGAGTGCATTATTTATTTATTTTTTTAACTTCTATTTTTGTTTTTTTTTAAACGAGAAGATACAATGTATTAGAATGAATATTAGAATGAAGTTCAAAATCAAGCCTGTGAAGGTGTAAGAATAAACTTTAAATTCAGGATAAAAACCTAATAAAACCTTAAACTTCAAAAATGTCTTAAATTGATCCCCATCGAAATTACTCAACTAGGAACCTCGTTAACCTTAAAATAAAGTGTTTTTATTTATACTTTTAATATTTATTGATTTATTTCAGATGGTGGCATTTAATGTTTAATTTGTCGGTGCAATTTATGATTGGTCTGCCGCTTGAAATGGTTCATGGGAGTTTTCGTATCGCTCTTGTGTACTTAGCGGGTGTTATTGCAGGTAAATTATTTTTTTTATTTTAGAATTTTTCTTTATTTTATTTTTTACAAACTAACACGTAAATATTAGTGATGTTATTTTTTACAGTCCAAAACGCAAAAATTTTTTGCTCGTATGTTTTTCCAAAAAAATAGTGACTTAAAGTTATTTCTAATTCCTTTCCTTTCCGACTAATACTTTTTAATTGACCCATTGTATACAATAATAATAGTTTGAAACTATAAAATTCCTACTAAAACAATTAAATTGAAATCAGTTTTTTTTAATCACGTTAATTTTATTTTCCGAATGTTAATAGTTTTTGAGACACGTTATACTCGTAAAGATCTGCCTCTTATAGTGAAGTCCCGCAACATAAAAAAGATGGCAGGAAAAAACTTTAAATATTTTCGTTGCAAGACACCACAAAATTTAGCAGTTATATATAGTTTTGAAATTCTTATATATATCTAAATATACACTACAAATGCTTAGGTTCTCTTGGAACCAGCGTGTTTGATGCTGATGTATATTTGGTTGGTGCTTCAGGAGGAGTTTACGCCCTCTTAGCCGCACACGTTGCCAATGTGCTTCTAGTATGTTTTTTTACTTGTGAACTTATTTTATTTTTTTATTCTTTTTTTTTGCTTCCAGCGTTTCATAGAATCCTGCAGATTCATAGCATTTGGTGCAACTGCTGTCTCTCATACGAGTGGAGTAGTGAAAGTAAAAAATAATTTAGGGTTGATGGAACATAAGGAACATGTAGCTTCAACTTGGAGCCATAAGTGAAAACCTTGGAGCTGAAAGTAACAATCGCTAAAAAAATTGACTTAAGCCTGAACGAAGCCTAAATCTAAGCACACACCAATTTATTGTGAAGGGCTCCAAGTCAGAAAAAAATTCCTGATGACTTTATATTTCCCGCTTGTGGCTTTAAAAATTCCGTACCAATAAAATTTTGATGGCTGTATAGTTACTGTAAAACTTAGGGTCGTGGGAGCTGAGGCTAATTAGAGCTGGAACTTCGAGCCGAAAACGAGAAACATGAAGCCGTAAATGTGAAATCGCTAAAACATTTCCCTAAACTTAGAATAAGCCAAAACCTAAATCAGCCTAGCTATTCGGCTCAAAGTTTCCAAAATTTTCCGACAACTTTAAAGATCCCGTGTACCCACCCTACTGCAATTTCTCATGAAACGCTGGGAGCACAAAATAAACGATTAAAGTTTAAAACCCCATTTATACTTTCTCTAAAGTGTTTAAATCACAAAAGTCAGGAGTTTAATTTGGGGTGAAATCGGCTTTTTTATTTCCTCAGAAAGTTTCCGGTCTTTTAATCTTACGATAAAGTGTAAAATATTCCCAAAATTCAAAAAATGCTATAACCCAAAACCGAATGTTCGGATTTCGATAGTTTAAAATTATTTTTTACCCTTCATACTGATATCCTTACACGCAGTACTGTTACGTTTGTTGCACACGCTTGATATGAATAGGATATAAAGAACAAGTAATAAAAAACTGCAAATATATCGAAATTTAGAAAAAAATGCCTTCATGTTTATGCTATTGTGTAAGTTTTTACGCAATTTAATGGACATTATTCAAACATAGACTGTGAATGAAGAAAGCAAAGCCCACTTAAAAAAACAAGCAAGATATTTTGAGCACTGAATATTTTTATTGGTCTTGAACGGTTTATGTTTTATTTTATTATGACCAAGTTTTTGCACCTACCAAATTTAGAAGCGTTAGTCTAAAACATTTTTATGTATGCCTTTGTCAAAGCGTTTGACTTTTTTTGATTGCGACCATATATGTACAATAACATCATATTTTGGTATTCATTAAACATTTCATTACCCAGGTGCAGTTACATTTATGTATCTATATACTTTTGATTTTATTTTAGAATTTTTCTCATGTTGATTGTGGACTTTTATGGATATTTGTTAGTATTATAATTGGTAAGTTCTATTTTTAAAATTATATGTATAGTATTATTAGAATATCATGTTTGATTAAAACCGCAGCATTTAAAAATATTAATATCTCAAAATTTTCAACCCAACAAACACCAAAAAAATTCTAATTAAATTATAATATTATCTAAATAAAAACATTACAATATTTAAACACTTTTTATATATTATTTGGACAGAAACTTTATTGACCCTGAAATTTCAGCCACCATTTAAGTAAAAACTTCTCATCGGCACTTTACTTGAATTTTTTAAAATGAAACAAAAATTTTAATGTCGACAGATTGTAAAACTAAAGAATAGCTAGATTACTCATCTAACTTATGTTTAATGATTTTTTAGCTAGTATGGACGTTGGCTTTGCCATATGGGACCGCTATTCCAGCATAGGAGCCAATGAGCACGCGGTTTCCTACGTGGCTCATCTAGGTGGCGCTGTAGCGGGGTTGTCTTTGGGCTTATTGATTCTCAAATGCTACGACCAAAAACTGCAATATCAATGGCTGTGGTGGCTGGCCTTAGCCGTATACGGTGCCTGTATGGTCACAGCAATTATATGGAATATATTTTTTATGTAAATAACATCGATCCTGGAGGTCATTTTTGGTTTGATCTTCTTGTAATATAAACTTAATTCATACAAAGGAGTATGTACGAAATGAATTCGACCGTCCAGTTAGTCATGTTAATTGCAAACAATTCTTCAAGTCCGAAGAAAGCAAAAATGCTAAGTGTATTGCTCTTAATAAGCGATTACATATATTTATGGTTTATAATAAATTGTTGTCATAAGTTTTAATCATTCCATAGTGTAAGTTGTTTTTGGGTGGCCATAATCTGAAATCGCTTTTAATGTAGTTAATTTTGAATTCAAAGTTATTGCATAAATATTATATGAATTTGAATAATTTGAATAGAACATCATTATTATAATGCTATTGCGTTGTTAGAAAAAAGGAAAATATTATGCTTCAATTGCACCTGTTTTGCAAGAAAATGAGCATATTTTAAAACATTGCTTGCTTGGAAAACTTTAAAGCAGTTTAACATATAATTTTCTTTCTATATAATTTAAAAAATCAACAGTTAAACGAAAACAATATACCTGGTTTATTAACTTGCAACACTTAACACTTATTCTAAAAATATTGAATGTTATTTATTTAGTTTTTTGAGATTACTTAGCACGATCATAGTTTTTTTCTTCTAAATAAACACATATTTTTATTATTTATTTCGCTTCCAAATTTTTGCCGCGTAGTACCTTAAATTTGAACGTGCACATTTTATCAGTAACTATCATTTTGTTTTGCTTCATTTTTGATATTTAGTGACTGTTCTGAAACATTGTTGAAATTACTAATGGATTCTTTTGTGGCCTCTTTAATCTTAAAAATAATAGTTTGTAACTCCTTTCCACCATTTCACAAAGTTCTATCCCCGTTCAATTGAGTATAACATGGTTAGGCTTTCGCTTAGATTTAGGTTTTCCAAAATCTACCAATTTTACATATTTTTATAATGAAAAAAAAAATAAACAAACTAAACTACGTGTAAACCGTTAAAGGTACTTTAAACAGTTTAAATAAAGTTGAGTACTGTTATAAAAAGGTCTTACAAATCAAAAGATATAACACAAAAATAAAGAAAAAATTGTAACTTCATATATTGCTTAGCCAGATTTATTATCCTGATTGGGGCACGTCCCAAGCTTGGTGGGTCCTAATTAGGCGCTTAAATATTTTAATTGGAGTTTTGCTTCTGAATGGTATATATTGAGGTGTAAAATGGATCTTATTAAATGGTACCTTAATGAACAAAAGCTCCTAATTAGGGTACTCTACAGCAGTTGTATTTACAACGCGTTCTTTTTGGGGCGGTAAACTGTGTATAAGCAATATATAAAGTTAAAAGTATTCATTTTTAATATAATGTTCTTAACTTTGCATAATGTTCCGCTGACTGTCGCAATATTTTAATAAAGTTATAGTCAGACAAATATTTTGTTAATAATCGACTGTGATAAATTGCTGTTTTGTTGTCTTTGTTATAAAATTGTTTACGTTTTATTTTATATCTGTAAATTTTGGCTGTAAAATACTATAAATCATAATAAACGATCGATTCATAATTTTGTTAATCGCATTAAAATTAGTGAGGTTTCCCGGAGCTCTGAGCTCCTGAGCTCTGAAACAGAGCTCCGCTCTTTGCTTCTATTTTAGCTCATACTTATTTTCTACTAATTTCGTAAATAATCAAAAAGCTATGCAAAAAATTATCTGGATAAAAATTTGTAGTAAACGAAAGTTATTGAAAACAATTAAAATAACTCCTAAAATGCAAATAAAATTATTTAAGACATATTTTAAGCTTAAATAAGTTTAAAATCGCTTTTTTAGAAGTTGAGCTCCAAAATTTCGACGCTCCCTTTGCTCTAAATGGCTGGAGGTCTGGAGCATGATGTGAAATGATAAGAACATCACTAACTGGAATCTAACCATTTATTTTTGATAATGCAATGAGCCTAATTTTAGTATTGAACATCAAGGTCCTTGATTTAGGGAACCATACTTTACAATCTATCTATTTTTTTAATTATATTATTAATTATATTAAAGCGTATAAACGGAAATTATTTAAACACCCATTTTTTATTTGATTTCCAATTAATCAAGTAGGGAGGCTTTAAAAGCTGTCTTCGAAGGTTGAAGGCAGGTAGAAGACAGCAAAACCTGTTCCGGAGGCAGATAGAACATAGAAAAATTTGCCTCGGAGGAAAGTAGGAAGTAGTAATTTTTTTTTTAAATTTTTTTATTTATATTTATTTCGTTGAAAAACAGGAAACATACGTAAGCTAATTAATACCGCACTGAGATTGTATGTACCTTTTATAAACTATAAATAAAAAATTAAATTACATTCGATCCAAGAGTAAAAAAGCTCTGCCAAAATCATGTTATTTACACCTGTAAAATGATTCCGGACTCCTCACAAGAGCAAATGCCACGTCAAAACAAGAACTACCTCACTTTTAAGAAAAAAACTGCAAGCATATTCAAGCAAGCTAGCGATTTTCGAGTGCCAAAACTCTAACACGCAATACATGTTTTTGAGGTAAGTAGAAAACAGGGCAGAGACAGTCAAAACCGCCTCGAAAGCAGGTAGGAGGCAGATGCACTACTTCTTTTTGTATTATTCAGCAAATATTATTGTAGACTTTGCCGAATAATAAAGCACAAAATACTAAAAGCCGAGACAAAAATTTTAAAGTACACAAATTCATGTAGAAGGCAGAAAAAACTACCTCGGAGGCAGGTAGGAATTAGTGAAAAATGTCTTTGAGGTATGCTGGGCAGAAGCAGTAAAAACTGTTCCAAATTCAGTTTTTTTCTGCCTCCTATTTTAAAGCATATTATACTTATTAGGAGGTGAGTAGGGGCCGGATAAATATACCTTGAAGGCAGGTGTACAGCAGGTCAGAAGCAAGTAAAATTGGAAAGTTACGTTAGTTACCGTATTTATGTGTCCTAAAAATTTAGACTTAAAAAATTCAGAATTAAAAA
>JASAMX010031001.1:0-10987 GCA_030248175.1 Microlaimidae sp. YZB2_3 | reverse complement strand
TAAACATAACCGCCCTGACTTAGGGTGCGCCCTTATTAGAGCGCGCCCTTATAAGAACTATTACACCCCTAATTAGAACCACCTTTTCAAAAACGATGTCGTAAATAGTACATCCATAATAATAATTGTCGTAGGTAATTCAGTGCCCTAACAACGCTTTTATTAGGGCGCGTCTTAATTAGGGGCAGTCAATTTGTCTAAGGAAAATATGAGATCACATATTTTCCCTTATTATTGTGTTATATATTTTTGGTTTTATTAAAGATATAAAAAACAATTTAAAAAATATTGCTTACTCTATCGCTTACCAGAAGTAAACGCTGAAATTATTTGTTCATGTACTGAAAGTACAGGTATTTTTTGGAAAAAAGAGTTGTATAAATAAATAAAAACTGACATTTAAAGCACGGCGATTGATTTATAGAATAAATTAAGAATTTTTGTTTATAAGCGGTCCCATTTTAACAGAATAAATAAAAATCAGAAAAACACGGTGACTGAAGAAAATAAGGTGTAAAAAAAAATTTAGAAATGTCGCGAAAAATAAAAAATGAAAAATCAGACATTATTATTGTGCAGTGGTATATTTATCAAAAACTCTTGAATAGTAATAAGTGTTTTTTAAAGCTGCCAGATGCTTTTTTAAAAATTTTATACATTGTAGTTAGTTACGCTGCGTAAACAAGCTGAAACTAACCGGTAATCAATCAACATTTATTATAATCGCTTATGCTGCTTGCCTGCAGGGTATGCAAAAAGATTTAAATCCTTTTTATGAAATTGAATGCCAGAATGAAAAATTTCTATCTAACCAAACAGACATTTCGGAATTGAATATTTGTTTAATTTGGGAAATTTTTCAAAATTTTGAAGATAAAATAAAAAAAAGTATCAAGATATTCCACAGTTCTAAAAAAGAAGAAGCCCACTGGCGCACAAATATGACGGGTAACGAAGTAATTAACAGGATTTCGAGAACATTGAATAGAGAAGATTTGGAGCTTAAAATCAGCAATTTGGAGCCCTTTGTAAAAAACTCCTTACAAAAAAAGAAAGAGAACTTCTAATTGCGAACCGTCGCTATTATATAGCAAGCAAAGCAGTGAAACTACCGAAAGGATTTAAAATTTTACCTATGGTATTTTGATATTGTCTCAAACCAATGTTAATATAAATATTCAACTACACAAATAAATTGGTTGTATACTAAAAATTGTGTAAAATAAAAAAAAAACAACAAATTGTATAAGCATATTAAAAAACCTGTTTGGATTTTGCTTCAGTTCTAATTGGGTAACTAAATTATACATAGTTAAATGGTAAACAATTAAATTTGCCAGTAACTAATTAGTTAATAATAAAAATATATTTATAGGCAAATAAAACCTTGTTGACTTCAATGCTTTGCAGTATTAAATCCACTATTTAACAAAAAGACAATTTAAAATATCAACAAAAATAATTTAATATTAAAGATTAAATACCTTAATTTATTATAATTATTTATCAAACAAGAAACTCATGTCAGCCATACCGCTGACAATATATTGCCACAAAAAATATGTCCTTTGAGGGAACTCCAAGGATTTTGGAAGGTAAAAAATTGTTTTTGAATTAGACAATTTTTTTACTTCAAAAATCCTTGGAACTCCCTCCTCTGGTGAAGATGCGTTGTCAAGCAAGAAGATCTGTATGATAATTTTTTTATTTTATTCATTTTACGACAATCCCCGAAATAAAACTTTTAACTTCCAAAATCTATAGCGACCTTTGTTGAAAATGCGTTGTCTAGCATAAATATGTCAATGTTTTGGTTTTTTTTAAATTTCAACTATTTTAAAACACTCCCGAGCTATAAGCTTTCTAATGATACCTTTTTCAGTTTAATCCGTTGAGTGGTTCGGGAGAAGGGTCTACCTTTTTTTAGTGAAAAAACATTGTCCAACATGAAGATGTCCATGTTTGATTTTTTTTTTCAAAAATGTATTAATTTATCGCTTTTCATTGACTAATAAGTAATAACTCTTATAATAAGTTTTAGTCAATTTCGAGACAAAAAATTTTTAAGTTCTAAAATCCATAGGGTCACCCCTAAATGAAATTGCGTTATCCAGTATAAAGATGTCTTATGTAAAATTTTTCAAAATTTTAACACGCTTACGACAATCCCCCGGGTTATAATTTTCCCAATGACACCTCATTCATGTTTAGGTTAATCTGTTGGGTGATTATGGGGAATTAGAGTACACACATTGCGTCTATTTAGATAGATTACTCAATTTAGAACAAAATAATAATTTTCTAAATTGAGTAAAATATGAAAACTCAGTTTGGAACCCTTTTTTTAATCTTCAAGGTATACAAAACATAGAAAATATACGGCGCGTTTATACACGACGACTATAAAAGATACAAAATTTCTAAAGCCTTATATGAGTATATGATGCTTTAGAAATTAAAGCATCATATACTCATATAAACATATAACTGATATAAATATATAATATAATTCTTTAAAGCATCATATACATATACTATTTTAGCTTAATTTAGTATAAGCTAAAATAGCATAATTTGAAAAGCTTCGAATTAAAAAGGATAAAAACAGATTTAGTAAATGTTTATATACTACGAGTTAATCTAAATGATTTAACATTTAAAGAATTTTTTTTAACCAAAAGAATTAATCGCACAAAAAGTAAATTCGCGTATAGACGCACTAAAAACATTTTAGCGTTAGAATTATTAAATATTGAATCATCTAAACGAGAATTTTGTTCAATAAAAAACATTACCAATACATAAAAGACAACTAAATTTCGTTTCTTATGACATTGCAAAAGTTTGTAAAATATATAACGTTTAGTCTATTCACGTTTTGTATTTCAATTCTATGTTCTGTTTGTTCAAGATTTATGTAAACAAGCTGTAACTAATTGTATTTCGTACTACACTGTATGTGTTTGTATCATATAACACCATTTCAGCTTTAATAGTAAATAAATTTTATACTAGATTATTCACAAAAAATTACAATATATGTATGGTTTATAATCTTTTATTATAGAAAATTTTATTTTTACAATTCAGTTAGTGAGTTTTAAAAGAAGCGTTTTTGGCGTTTAACAAAACTATAAAAAAACTAAGATTGCGGCAATGTTGAACGGTTTTCGAGTTTCCCTGAAGTTCAATACTTATACAAAAAAAATTGAAATATGCGCTCTTAGAAAGGTCGACATTTATATGTCTTGTCTGTCAATATATTTATGAGTGATCTGTTTCTTCCTTGTTTTCGGTTAAAAGTTTTCCCTGATGAATGAAAATGTTTTGTCCTGTCTTTTCACCGTTTGACATTGAATTATTAATTATGGATATGAAATTTAGCTGTTTAAATAGCACTTGCAAAAAAAACTATTAGGTAACGCAATCTTTATTTTCCACGCAACCAAAAACAGTTCAATTTAACACGCTACGCGGCAGTTACTTAATTTTCCACAGGGCCTCGTTTCTAAAAGGATTTCTAATTAATGCGTGTAATAGCTCTTATTATGGCGCACGCTGTTTAAGGCCCTAAACAAGACGTTGGTTTAAAAAAAGACATTCCTTTTATATTTTCCCAAAAAATCGTGAGTATTTGAAAGAATTGCGATGCGACTCTTAAAATTCCTTTACTGAAGTGTTCCCTAATTAGGGTGTGCCCTAAATAGAACAGTCAAAGTGTCACAGCAAAATATAGGCACCTTGCACTGAAACTCTGTTTATACATGAAGTATGCAATATACATAAATGTCACCATAATGAATAATTACCGTATCTCCTACTTATCTTTCGTAGTATGCAGATCAACAGATCGAAATTTCGCGCGCTTTTGATCGGTTGATCTGCATACTTCGAAAGATAAGTAGGAGATACGGTAATTATTCATTATGGTGACACTAATCTATATTGCATACTTTATGTATAAACCGAGTTCTAGTGCAAGGTGCCTATAAATTTACATGTTTTTTCTTTTATTTTTATGTTAAATATTTGTCAGGCAGCACTATTTTTACCTGGGTGATTACTGCTAAAAAAATATCATGGGTGCCCTGAAATTTAACCTCGGGTCAATCTTTTAATCTCACTTAAGGTAGAACTTCACAGTTTTTTTTTGACGACAGATCTTTTTGAATTACATCTTACTATACGTAGTTTGACCTGCTGATTCAATTTTTGACATTCATTTTTCTGTAAAAAAATGTTATCGTCCACAATCATCAAATAACATCAATAAGATACATGTCAAAAATACAAAACATTAATAAAGTTTATTACCAAAAATATTCTATTTTTTCATTTTCTATTTAGCGTATCTTAAATAATAAAACATTTTTTTAAATTAAAAAGCTAAAAAATAAAAAAAAAATTTTTTCGGCGTTAAAAATATGGTCGAGCGACAACCCAAACCCATGGACCCGAGGATCCGGGCGCGACGTACTAACCACCCGACTACTGGGTCCTCTGGGTTTTTCAATTAAAAGGAGCTTTTAAAGCAATGGTTCAAAATGTAGTTTTTCGGCGTCGATTTAAAGAAAATTAAACGAAAATTAAAAAAAAATTGATTCGTGATTTTTAAACGAAAGTTTGGAAATAGTTAGATATAGGCTTTTGCCATTTTTTTTATTATAAACGATTAAAAAAGGACTTCAGGATTTTTTTACTATATATTTTTGTAAAAAAAGGCTTTTTTGCAATTTAAAAAAAATCCTGAGCTCATTTTGAACCCAAACCACCTCTGAAAGTTGCCCCTACATTACCCAAATTTATAACAAAATTTCGCCCAAAAATAACGAATCAATTTTTTTTTAAAAGGCCTTATTGTGGTTTTCGGAGGTAGAATCCATGGACATCTGTTGCGAACTGGACAAACTTTTCGGTAATGTTTTTATAACCACTGGATAGCACAGATTCCTAACTTTTTATAGCACCCCACTTTTATGGACCAAAAATTAATATTTATAATGATATGCGACTTGTAGTCCAACTGGTCAAAACTATGAAGTTCTACCTTAAGTGAGATTTAGGTCTGTTAAGGGCGTATGAAATTGTTATATTTTTTTAATTCCTTGGCTGAAAATAATTAAAACCACTAATATTGAACTGAAAATGTCATAATACTAAACCTTTAATAAGCTGCGCACATATCATGCACATGCAAATTAAACAACACAAAACGTATTCATATTTTTTATTACGTGGGATATATAAATTTAGCCATGTTGCGCTGTAATACAAAAAAATATATACCTAAAACATCAAACTAAATGCGAGTTTAAAAATTGCATGTAAAATTGGATTAAAGAATTCAAAATCGATAATTAAAAATATTTATTTACTTGGGGCCAGTTCAATAACCGCACGTAAACAAACGGCTAAGGGCTGGTTCATACTTATGTAAAAACGTCCTTTGAACTTTGTCCAAAAGACGTTTTTACATACGTTTATACGCTGTGTTTGTCGTTTGGACTTTGTGTAAAGGACGTTTTTACATAAGTATGAACCAGCCTTTAAGGCTGGTTCATACTTATGTAAAAACGTCCTTTGGACTTTGTCCAAAAGACGTTTTTACATACGTTTATACGTTGTGTTTGTCCTTTGGACTTTGTCCAAAGGACGTTTTTACATAAGTATGAAACAGCCTTTAGCCGTTTGTTAACATGCGGTTATTGAACTGGCCCCAAGTAAATAAATAATTTTAATTACCGATTTTGAATTCTTTAATCCCATTTTACATGCAATTTTCAAACTCGCATTTATTTTGATGTTTTAGGTATATATTTTTTGTATTACAGCGCAACATGACTAAATTTATATATCCCATGTAATAAAAAATATGAATACGTTTTGTGTTGTTTAATTTGCATGTGCATGATATGTGCGCAGCTTATTAAAGGTTTAGTATTATGTCATTTTCAGTTCAATATTAGTGGTTTTAATTATTTTGAGCCAAGGAATTAAAAAAATATTAACAATTTCACACGCCCTTAACAGACCTAAATCTCACTTAAGTGAGATTAAAAGATTGACCCGAGGTTAAATTTCAGGGCAACCGTGATATTTTTAGCAGTAATCACCCAGGTAAAAATAGTGCTGCCTGACAAATATTTAACATAAAGATATAAGAAAAAACATGTAATTTTATAGGCACATTGCACTAGAACTCGGTTTATACATAAAGTATGCAATATAGATTAGTGTCACCATAATGAATAATTAACGTATCTCCTACTTATCTTTCGAAGTATGCAGATCAACCGATCAAAAGCGCGCGAAATTTCGATCTGTTGATCTGCATACTACGAAAGATAAGTAGGAGATACGGTAACTATTCATTATGGTGACATTTATGTATATTGCATACTTTATGTATAAACAGAGTTTCAGTGCAAGGTGCCTATATTTTGCTGTGACACTTTGACTGTTCTATTTAGGGCACACCCTAATTGGGGAACACTTCAGTAAAGGAATTTTAAGAGTCGCATCGCAATTCTTTCAAATACTCACGATTTTTTGGGAAAATATAAAAAGAATGTCTTTTTTTTAAACCAACGTCTTGTTTAGGGCCTTAAACAGCGTGCCCCATAATAAGAGTTATTACACGCATTAATTAGAAATCCTTTTAGAAACGAGGCCCTGTGGAAAATTAATTAACTGCCGTGTAACGTATTAAATTGAACTGTTTTTGGTTGCGTGGAAAATAAAGATTGCGTTACCTAATAGTTTTTTTTGTAAGTGCTATTTAAACAGCTAAATTTTATATCCATAATTATTAATTCAATGTCAAACGGTGAAAAGACATCAGGGAAAACTTTTAACCGAAAACAAGGAAAAAAACAGATCACTCATAAATATATTGACAGACAAGACGTTTCTAAGAGCGCATATTTCATTTTTTTGTGTATAAGTATTGAACTTCAGGGAAACTCGAAAACCGTTCAACATTGCCGCAATCTTAGTTTTTTTTATAGTTTTGTTAAACGCCAAAATTCTTCTTTTATAACTCACTAACTGAAATGTAAAAATAGAGTTTTCTATAATAAAAAATTATAAACCATACATATATTGTAATTTTTTTTGAATAATCTAGTATAAAATTTATTTACTATTAAAGCTGAAATGGTGTTATATCATACAAAACACATACAGTGTAGTACGAAATACATTTATATTACAGCTTGTTTACATAAATCGTGAACAAACAGAACATAAAATTAAAGTACAAAACGTGAATAGACTAAACGTTATATATTTTACAAACTTTTGCAATGTCATAAAAAACGAAATTATGTTGTCTTTTATGTATTGGTAATGTTTTTTATTGAACAAAATTCTCGTTTAGATGATTCAATATTTAATAATTCTAACGCTAAAATGTTTTTAGTGCGTCTATACGCGAATTTACTTTTTGTGCGATTAATTCTTTTGGTTAAAAAAATTCTTTAAATGTTAAATCATTTAGATTAACTTGTAGTATATATACATTTACTAAATCTGTTTTTATCCTTTTAATTCGAAGCTTTTCAAATTATGCTATTTTAGCTTATACTAAATTAAGCTAAAATAGTATATGTATATGATGCTTTAAAAAATTATATTATATATTTATATCAGTTATATATTTATATGAGTATATGATGCTTTAATTTCTAAAGCATAATATACTCATATGAGGCTTTAGAAATTTTGTATCTTTTATAGTCGTCGTGTATAAACGCGCCGTATATTTTCTATGTTTTGTATACCTTGAAGATTAAAAAAAGGGTTCCAAACTGAGTTTTCATATTTTACTCAATTTAGAAAATTACTATTTTGTTCTAAATTGAGTAATCTATCTAAATAGACGCAATGTGTGTACTCTAATTCCCCATTATCACCCAACAGATTAACCTAAACATGAATGAGGTATCATTGGGAAAATTGTAACCCGGGGAACTGTCGTAAGCGTGTTAAAATTTTGAAAAATTTTACATAAGACATCTTTATACTGGATAACGCAATTTCATTTAGGGGTGACCCTATGGATTTTAGAACTTAAAATTTTTTGTCTCGAAATTGACTAAAACTTATTATAAGAGTTATTACTTATTAGTCAATGAAAAGCGATAAATTAATACATTTTTGAAAAAAAATCAAACATGGACATCTTCATGTTGGACAATGTTTTTCACTAAAAAAAGGTAGACCCTTCTCCCGAACCACTCAACGGATTAAACTGAAAAAGGTATCATTAGAAAGCTTATAGCTCGGGGAGTGTTGTAAAATAGTTGAAATTTAAAAAAAAACCAAAACATTGACATATTTATGCTAGACAACGCATTTTCAACAAAGGTCGCTATAGATTTTGGAAGTTAAAAGTTTTATTTCGGGGATTGTCGTAAAATGAATAAAATAAAAAAAATTATCATACACATCTTTTTGCTTGACAACGCATCTTCACCAGAGGAGGAACTCCAAGAGTTTTTGAAGTAAAAAAATTGTCTAATTCAAAAACAATTTTTTACCTTCCAAAATCCTTGGAGTTCCCTCAAAGACAATTTTTTGTGGAAATATATTGTCAGCGGTATGGCTGACATGAGTTTCTTGTTTGATAAATAATTATAATAAATTAAGGTATTTAATCTTTAATATTAAATTATTTTTGCTGATATTTTAAATTGTTTTTTTGTTAAATAGTGGATTTAATACTGCAAAGCATTGAAGTCAACAAGGTTTTATTTGCCTATAAATATATTTTTATTATTAACTAATTAGTTACTGGCAAATTTAATTGTTTAGCATTTAACTATGTATAATTTAGTTACCCAATTAGAACTGAAGCAAAATCCAAACAGGTTTTTTAATATGCTTATACAATTTGTTGTTTTTTTTTTATTTTACACAATTTTTAGTATACAACCAATTTATTTGTGTAGTTGAATATTTATATTAACATTGGTTTGAGACAATATCAAAATACCATAGGTAAAATTTTAAATCCTTTCGGTAGTTTCACTGCTTTGCTTGCTATATAATAGCGACGGTTCGCAATTAAAAGTTCTCTTTCTTTTTTTGTAAGGAGTTTTTTACAAAGGGCTCCAAATTGCTCATTTTAAGCTCCAAATCTTCTCTATTCAATGTTATCGCAATCCTGTTAATTAATTCTTACCCGTCATATTTGTGCGCCAGTGGGCTTCTTCTTTTTTAGAACTGTGGAATATTTTGATACTTTTTTTTTATTTTATCTTCAAAATTTTGAAAAATTTCCGATGACAAATATTCAATTCCGAAATGTCTGTTTGGTTAGATAGTAATCTTTCATTCTGGCATTCAATTTCATAAAAAGGAGTTAAGTCTTTTTGCAACGCTGCAGGCAAGCAGCATAAGCGATTATAATAAATGTTGATTGATTACCGGTTAGTTTCAGCTTGTTTACGCAGCGTAACTAACTACAATGTATAAAATTTTTAAAAAAGCATCTGGCAGCTTTAAAAAACACTTATTACTAATCAAGAGTTTTTGATCAATATACCACTGCAAAATAATAATGTCTGATTTTTCATTTTTTTATTTTTCGCGACATTTCGAAATTTTTTTTTTACACCTTATTTTCTTCAGTCACCGTGTTTTTCTGATTTTTATTTATTCTGTTAAAATGGGACCGCTTATAAACAAAAATTCTTAATTTATTTTATAAATCAATCGCCGTGCTTTAAATGTCAGTTTTTATTTATTTATACAACTCTTTTTTTCAAAAAAATACCTGTACTTTCAGTACATGAACAAATAATTTCAGCGTTTATTTCTGGTAAGCGATAGAGTAAGCAATATTTTTTAAATTGTTTTTTATATCTTTAATAAAACCAAAAATATATAACACAATAATAAGGGAAAAATATGTGATCTCATATTTTCCTTAGACAAATTGACTGCCCTAATTAAGACGCGCCCTAATAAAAGTGTTACCTAGTTAGGGCACTAATTATTTACGACAATTATTATTATGGATGTACTATTTACGACATCGTTTCTGAAAAGGTGGTTCTAATTAGGGGTGTAATAGTTCTTATAAGGGCGCGCTCTAATAAGGGCGCACCCTAGTTAGGGCGGTTAATATGTTTATATATGAATACAGCAATATATGAACTTACATATTTTTCCTTTATTATTATGTTGTATATTTTTGATAAAGCTATACTTGGTGAAGTATTCCCTAAGAACCCTATTTTAGCCATTTTTAAACAGTAGAAGAAATATTTAAATCGTTTTTATGCTCAACACGTTTATTACAAACATATTGAAACAATTCACTGTTAAACATTGAAACACTGTTAAAACAATTCACTAAGTTGTCTTTCTTTTTAGTTTTTAACGACTATTTTTTTAGCTTTTTGCGTTTGAATTCTTTTAGAAATTTTAGTTGCATTTGTTTTACATTGGTACCTGATTAGATTTGGAAATAAAAACGTGTAGTAATTTATTTTTTAAATATTTATTAAACAAAGCTGTGAATGTTCTTTTATAGAAATCTTTTGTCCATATATTCCAGTTTTCGCTAAAAAACTAAAATAATCGTTTAAATCGTTTAATTTGTATCTTCTTTTCTTTAATAATTATAATGTCAAGAAGTTATCGGTTTTTCAGCCAAAATTTCAAATGATTACCCTGTTGTTATGATGAGTGTGAAAAAACATGTTTGACCTATAGTATTATTCAGTAAATCGTATTACAGTCGTTAGATTCGAGAAAACTTAGAGATGGAGCTCGAAGCTGATTTCAAAATTACTAAACCTATTTATTAGTCTTAACCCAAACGGAAAACTCTGTATATTTCTAGCTGTATAAGCAATTTATTATTAAATTTCATTATTAATTCATTAAGATTTTACATAACCTAAACAAAAGTGAATATTTTAAAGCAAAGTTAAAATATATTCTAGCAAAAGACGAAACAAAGTTTCGAAAAAAATGT
>JASAMX010030999.1:0-11799 GCA_030248175.1 Microlaimidae sp. YZB2_3 | reverse complement strand
TTCTTTGTCCATGTACTTCGTTCAGTTACGTATGCTCAAGCGCAGACCAGAACGGCGGGAACACTGGCGGCGAGGAGGAGGAAGGGGTGGGTATGGAGGTGGACGGGGAATCCAGCGAGGATGAAGAGGAAGAGGGCGCTTCCACCCTCGCCTCCGATTCAGCCGCTGACGAAGAGGGCACCGAAACCGAAGAGGAGGAGTCTGGTTAGCTGTCTTGTGTTTACTCTAACTTCAAAGTATAATCGTCGTTACGACGGCAAAATGAGCCACTGTCATTATAAAATACACGCGACTGTGACTCATTTCGTGGTTAGTAACGTACTGTTGGAAATTTAAAATGAGTCACAGTCACGTGTATTTTATAATGACAGTGGCTTATTTTGCCGTAGTAACGACGATATTCAGTGGGTAAAACAGCGCATAGGCTTTGATTAGCGAATGGCTTATAGTTGCGACAACAGGTGTCGTCGGAAACGAAAATTAACTTTTTTTATCCAAAGCGTGCATTCTCTTTTAGGAGTCAGGCATCGAAGTATCCTATCCGGGTAAGGCGCTTTTCGACAGGCAAAGATTAAAATGGGGTTAAATAATATTTATTGTTGCTTGTGTTTGGTTTTTTTTACGATTGAAGTGTTTTTGTCTCACCCTCGCATATAATGGCATTATACTTTTGCAATTTAATTGCTTTTCCCTTTATTTGAGCGGTCGGGGTTTTTTTTCGATTAGGGTTATTGCTTTGGTACTGCCGTTTATAGGTAAGCGGTAAAATATTAAGAAATTTAAAAAAAAATATAACAGGCAAAGCCTCTATTTTATTTTTTTACTTTTAGGTTGGTGGGTCAAAACAAAACTTCAAACATTTTCGGGGCTATTTTCTTAAAATTCGGCACCATTTAACTTTTTATGCCCTCGAAAGCAAAAACACACATTTCAAAAAATTAAATTATGTACAAGATTTATAACAGTAACGTGTTGTTTTATAACCTGTAGAAGGAAACAAATTTCGACAAGATTTGGCAGAGTTGCAAACGGAAATTTCTATCAAAGAGCGGCTGGTGGAGGAGTTGGAGCGATCACAACGCCGTCTGGTGGCCGTCCAACAACAATACGAGCACAAAATACGGGAGCTTCAAAATCGCATATCCGACATCGAAGGAGAACGGGATAGAGTCATAGCAGACATGGGTTAGTTCTTCTTTATGAAATTTTTATATTGTTAATGCAGACCTGTGCACTGCCCCCCTGGGTTTTATTGGGGGGGGCACGGCGCACGCGGGGGCAACTTTTTTGAAACGTGAAGAAGCAAGCAGGGAAGAAAGAAAGAAAAGAGAAAAACAGGAAAAAAAAGAGAAAAAGTAGGAAAAAGGTCAAAAGAAGCGAAAACAAGGTAAAAATAGGTCTAAAATGGCTTAAAATGCATTGAAAAAGGCTAAAAACTGCAAAAAATTCGGGATGATGGCATCATTTTATGTCAAAAATGGTGCCATAATTTTAGGGTACTTTTTCATATTTTGGCGGGGGGCAATAAAACGGGGGGGGGGCAAATCCTCCAATAAAGCGGGGGGGGGGCATTTGCAGACCGTGCACAGGCCTGTTAATGATTAAATGTTGGCAAGTTGCACATTTATTATGTGCCACCGGGGTTTGTTAAGGTGGGTGCATTTAAGTAACCAACTGTGTAAAATACAGCAAAAATAATGTAAGATATGAGAAAACCCAGTAAAAGGATTTAAAAGGCAGGGGGAGGCAAATTTTTATTCTAAGCACTAAAACGTAACGATGCCATTTTTTATGAACTATGAGGCATTAATAAAACTTCATTATCTAAAATTAAACTGATCGAGGTCAAGAAGCAAAGCTCCTTGTCCGGTTATTTTTTTTAGACATGTAGTTTGTCCCTAATTTAAAAGTTTAGTTATAATAGTAGTTAGCATGATGCCTCAAATATTTAATGCCATAATCCACTAAAATGATAAGCATAAAGTATTGTCTAAAAAATTATTGAAAAAAAAATCAGTTTAGTTTATGTGCTTCTGGTATTGCTCCTTAACTAGGTAATTAAAAACTTATTTTTTAAAAAAAAATTGTAAAAAGGGCCATCTTTTTCTTACCCCCCCCATTGAAAAAATTTTCGGGTATATGAAAAAGAAGCTGAGACTCGTCGTACATGAATAGTCCGGTTTAGGATGATGGTATAAAAAAAGTAAGATTCACCCTTCAAGAGAAATTCCTACTTCGTCGGATTTGTGGGACGACAAGTATTTAATGGTTTTTGGAAGTTACTTAAATATGTAAAAATTACTAAAATGTAAAATCATTTCACTCACTTTTTATTCCTATGATAATCCACAGGCACGTTTATATTTATTTATTTTCATTGATGTTTTTAGAAGAGCAGGATCCTCAAAAACTAAGAGCGGAAGAAACTCAAAAGATAAAAGCCAACTTCGAAGCAAAGCTTAGCGATTTGCGAGGAAAGTTAAAACAGGTATTGTATTTTTAAAATATTTCTATCCCACTACGAAGACTAAATTCATGTTCTCATAAGCTTAAGCTTTTTATATCAGCACGTTACAAATTAATAAAGGGTTTTATGTTTTTAAACCTTGATAAGTGGTTCAAAATTTTCGATTAATTCTACTGAGTTCTACTCTTAAGTTTTTTACGAAGTAAAGAGGGCCTAGACCTATACCTATAGAGGGCCTATACCTATACCTAAAGAGGTAAATTTTTGACGTTAAATAAGCGGGCAGAATTCTTTCTCATTTTCAGAATTGTAGGCATTACTATCAATTTTTGATTTAAAAAATTATAAAAAACTTTATGATTATAAAAAAATTATAAAATATTTAAAAAAACTTTATTATAAAAAATTGTTTACTAATAATTTTACAATACAATGATATCAAAAAACTTCAGAAAAAGGTTGAGACGTTTCTTTAGAATTAAACGGTTCCGAAAGGTTTCTCTCATTTAGGTACAATCTGTGGAGCGTGAACACAAAAAACTGACGCGGCAACAGCAAACCGACCAGCAAAAATTAAATCGCTTGCAAGCCGAGCTTGGTGAAATGAAAAGAATCAAAGTAAGTTTAAAGAATTTATAGTTCTTATTATTTTTGTGAGTTTTTTATAAATATTTTAAGTTTTCATCTTTATTAACGTGCTTACATAATTGTTCTAAAGTGCAAAACTGTCCAATGCTGCGGCATGAAGTCTTACTGCGAGTGTTGATGGTCTGTACTATACTTTTTTTAACTTACAACAAGTACACAACACGTATTGTCGTTTTGTGTTAGCAAACTGAAAAAAAGAAACCGATGTTATTATTGTTTAAAAACTTTGAAAAACTTAGATGAGATTCATGTCTATCATCTAATATCAACAAAATAGCATTCCATGATAGCAGTTTCTTGATATGGAGTGAGATACCTAAAAATACCAAAATTTTAGGGGCTATTTTCATAGGCGAGAACGGTTCCGGCAGCTAGGGGAGGGTGGTTACCCGGGGTAAATCGAATTTTGAATTCTAGAAGGAGGTCCGGAGTTCCGAATCCCCCTAGCTTTGTAGGGGGGGGGGTCGACCCGAGGTGTTAAATTTTGACATCTAGAAGGGGGTCAGGTGGGGTCCCGTGTCCAAAGCAAAACAGTTTTAAACCATAATAACTTTTATGTTTGTTCTTTTTATAGGATAATACCACATTTTATTGAATAAAAAGAGATTATTCTGGTGTAAAATGTTGTAAAAACATGAATATGTGTTAAAAATTCACGTTTTTAAAAGAAAATTTAGTATAAAAAAAGTACCATAAATTTTTCCGAGGGGGAGGGGGGATCAGATTTCAAATTCTAGAGGGGGTCAGGGGTAAAAAATTAGGAAATTTGAGGGGGGGGGCTGGATTTTCGTCTAGGGGTCCCGAAATTTCAAGGCTAGGAGGGGTGGACCATGCATGGGCAAGTTGGTCCGGAGTGGGGGGTTTAAAACCAAAATTAGGGGGGGTTAAAATCCGAGAACCGCAAAATACCCATATCGTTTTTTTTTTTAGAGTGCATTTTAACCGTATCTTTTTTCGATTTTAATGAAAAAATAGGTAAAAAATGCTAATTTTAAGTGAAAAAGCCCTTTTTATTGCATTTTTGAGCTTTTTACTGCTTAAAACATTCATTTTTACCGAAAAAATTACCGAGCCATTGGTAGGCGGCTGGAAATTTTGGGAGGGGGAAAGGTATATACACATATCAACCAAAATATGATTGTTTGTTTTGCTTGATGTGTAGTGCTTATATTGTTTATTAAAATTATTGTACTTTTTTCAGTAAAATTAGGCCAAATAAATAGCGAAAAATATGCATATTATGGAACTTGACCGCTGAGCGAAGCGAAGCGGAAATTTTTATTTGCTTTTTGGGGTTCAATTGTGGTACCAATACTATTTTATAGTTTGGCGCCGAGCGACTAGCGAGGCGCTAGGCGGCCACCCCCCTCTCGCCCAACCACTTTATTTTCCCCCCGTCCGACCGTGTCGGGGGGGGGGCAGCCGCCCCCTCCCTCTCCCTGGTTACGTCCCTGATTAGAAGTCATCATATTAAAGACATTTTTTTTTCTTTTTTTTCCCAAAATTGGGGGGATAACCTTTTCTCCCCTCACTTCTGAGTGGGGGGCATACATGAGCATAGGGGGGTAGGTTCGGGTCCACCCACCCCCCCCCCCCTAGCCTCGAAATTTCAGACCCCCCCCCCCTTGAAAAAATCTAGTGGTCCTCCCTCCCCCAAAAATTTTTAAATTTTGACACCCTACCCCCCTCTGGAATTCGAAATTGACCCCCTCCCCCGCCTTCCAAGCCAAATTTTGGGTATGAATTTCGGTCAAAATTTATTGTCAAAAACACGGTTTTGTAGTAAAAAAACAGTACTTTTGTACTCTTTACATATATAGCCAATTTTAGTATATAAAATTCTATATTAATGCTAAAAAGCTTAAATAAATGATTTAATGTAACTGTTTGGTAAACCGGAACCTCTCTGACCCCCCTGGATTTCAAACTGGTCTACCCCGGGTCGACCCCCCTAAAAAGGTAGGGGGGGTGCGGACCCCCCCTGGACCGCCCTCCTAGTTTTCAAAGGGCCATTTACCCGGGGTAGCCGCCACCCCTAGCTTGCCGGTCTATGCTCATGTATGGTGGGGGGTTAAACCCCCATCTCAGAATTTGGGGGGTTTAAAACCCCCCAAGCGCCTCCCGTGCCCATATATGGGGTGAACCCCACCCTGCTACCCTTTCTCACCTATTGCCATCTGCCAAAAAATATTCGTTCGTTTAGTAATGGAGTCTTCCAATTTTTAGAAGGTGTGGAATCTGCCGCTGCCCTTTAATTTTAGTAAAAGAGGTCTCAGCAGTTTCAAGATTTTTTAGGGAATGGAGGGGAGATTGTAACCTCAATCTCACCCATAGGTGGGCACATAGGTGGGCAGCCTCTCGGATTTTGGGGGGGGGTCAAATTTTAGGGGGGTGTCCGGCAAGACCCAAATTTTGAGGGGAGAGGGGTGTACCCAATATTTCCGCGCTGCCTTAAAATGGGCTTAAAACGCGTAAAAAAAACGTAAAACAAGCTTATAAATGCTTTAAAACTGTGTAAAATTGAAATAAGACCTTATTGCAACTTACAAATTGTATTTTTTAATTCTTTTATTAATAATGTGTTTATATATTCTTATAATTAGATTAGAAATCATTGTGTTTTTTAATAATTACGTAATAATAGAATAATAATATTATTGTCTTGATTATAAAGTCAAGTATCACAAACTTTTTAATCCATAATCTTATATTTAATTAAAGATTATATACATACATGCAGACCTGTGCACTGCCCCCCCCGGGGTTAAAACGGGGGAAGGGGCGATTCCAAAATGGGGGGGGCGCGGGGGGGCAACTTTTATGAAACGGGGGGGGGTCAAGCAGGGGGGAAAGAAGAAAAAGAGAAAAACAGAAAGGAAAAGAGGGAAAAGGGACAAAAAAAGCGAAAATAAGGTAAAAATAGGTCTAAAATGGCTTAAAATACATTGAAATAGGCTAAAAACTGCAAAAAATTCGCGATGATGGCGTCATCATAGGTCAAAAATGGCGTCATAATTTTAGGGTACTTTTTCATTTTTTGGCGGAGGGGGGCAATAAAACGGGGGGGGCAAATCCTCCAATAAAACGGGGGGGGGTATTTCCAGACCGTACACAGGTCTGCATGGTCGTAGCCAGGGGGAGTCTAGACACCTCTTTTAGGTCGGCAAAGAGAAAAATTTGGGGTTAGACAGACCCCCCTTTTGCAGTGGCGTGCCCAGGGTTTCATTTCGGGGGGACGGTCTGGGGGCCCTACTAACCCTGAAGGGAGGTCTGGGGGGGCGGCAGCCCCCCAGATATGGGGGGTCGAGGGCGAAAGCCCCCCAGCGGGGTCAAGGGTCGGAGCCCTTTGTGAGGGGGATCCGGGGGACAGAATGCCCCCCGGGGGAGAAAATTTTTTATTTAAAGCGCTAAAATACACTTGAAATTTTAATTCCAGATGATACTTATTACAAAATTTAAGGTTTCTTATACCTACACATTTAAAACATGTGTTTAAAACGTTAATTAAAGGGTAATAGTGTTTATAGTAGTTTTATTAAACTGTATACCTTAACTACTGAACGGGATAATCGATTTGTAATCGAAAAACTAAGATAAATTGTCAATTAACAATTAACTCTCCGCGCGAAGCGCGGAAAATTTTTTTAAGTCGTTTTATAACACTTAAAAATTTTTCTCCGGTAGGCGAATTCGGGGGGGGGGGGGTGTCCCCGGGTACCCCAAATTTAGGGGGGGTGTCAGCAAAATCCGAAATTTGGGGGGGTGTATAGCCCCCCCAACCCCCCCTGCCCACTTACGGGTGGGCAGGATGGGGTTATACCTTCCAAAATTCCGATCATAGCCGACACCCTCCCCCACTAAAATTTGGGAGTACTCCAGATCCAGACACCCCCCCTAAAATTTGAGGGGTTCCAGTACTAAAAACGCTAAAATGGGGTAATTGAGGCATGGGTGTAGCCAGAATTTCCGAAAGGGGGGTCCAAACCTGAACAAAATTTCCGAAAGGGGGGGTCCAAATCCTAAACTTATAAAGGGCTAAAAAAAAATTTTTTAAGCGGAGTGTTTATTACCTTGTTTATGTCACATACTTAATTATTTTCTTATTATTCAATAAAAATAAATCTACAAAACCAACAAAAAAATTTTTGCAAACAATTTTTTACCTTGAAATTTTAGATTTTCAAAACCCTAACCACTGAAAAAAAACATTGAATTACAGCTGAGCAATGCAAAGTGCAAGAAAATGTTTTTAAAATTAATTCTCCTAACCTTTGAATTTTTAATCCCACTATATAACAATTTAAATAGGGGGGTCTATCGTGGTCGTATCAAGATTACAAAACAGAGTAACACAAATTCAGAAGTGAAGACCAATTAAAACATTAAGAATGGGGTGGATCCAGCGTGGTTATACCAAGATTACAAAACAAACTAACACAAATTTGGAAGTGGAGACTATATAATTAATCGAGCGCTGAGCGGAGCGAAGCGTGAGAAAAATTTTAAAAAATGGCCCTTCTAGACCCCCAAATTTTTATCATTGGCGACTCAAAAGGAGGGTCTAACCGCAAATTTTTCCATTTGTCAACCCAAAAGGGGGAGGTCTAGACCTCCTAGACCCCCCTGGCTACGCCCATGTTTTGAGGTATACCCCAAAAATTTTTTTGGGGAACCCCTCTCCAAATTTCAGGGGTCGGGTATAACCCCCCCCCCGAAATCCGGGAGGCTGCCCACCTATGATCTCACCTATGTTATCCTGTATAAACAAATTTTGTTTTTAATAATCGAATCTTTTTAAAAATCTTTTTTTCAGACAGTGGATTTTAATTTTGTGATTTTTGCGGCAAAAATATTGTAATAATAAAACTTCATAATATAGTTAGTTATACCGTACCTAATACTAAAGTCTGTACAATAATGATGTGAACTGTAAAAAATTTTCGGGTGAGTATAACTCTTTAACGCAGTGGCGTGCCCAGGATTTCATTTCGGGGGAGGGCGGTCTGGGGGGCGAGAGCCCCCCAGCGGGGTCAAGGGGCAGAGCCCCTTGTCAGGGGGGTCCGGGGGGCAGAATGCCCCTCGGGGCAGAAAATTTTTAATTTAAGGCGCTAAAATACACTAGAAATTTTAATTCCAGATGATAATTAAAACAAAATTTAAGGTTTTTTTTTATTCCTATCCATTTAAAACATGTGTTTAAAACGTTAATAAAAGGTTAATAGTGTTTATAGTAGTTTTATTTAACATGTATGCCTTAACTATTGAGCGGCAAAATTGATTTGAAATTGAAAAACAGAGATAAATTGTCAATTTAAACCACCCGCGAAGCGGGGAAAATTTGGTTTTTTGACTATTAATATGCTTTTGGAAGGCATCAGGAAAGTGTCTGTATTAATATTTAAGAAAAAAATTTTCTCTCCCGAAATTCAAAAAACGTAAGGGTCCCCCCTTACGAAAAATTCCGGCTTCGCCGGATTTCGGGGGGGGGGCCGCCCTCCCCCGCCCCCCCTCTGGGCACGCCACTGCTTTAACGGTATGGTCGATTTATACAAACATTTTATTATTGTATAGCGTATAAAGATAGCCAGCCATATATTAATATAATCGCCTCTAAAGATATAATTGTCTAATTATATTATCTAAATCAACTTTTTTGTTAGTTAAATATCCTTTTTTTTCGTCCATATCATTTTTGTACAAAATGTTAGTGTGTATGTCTGTTTATCTCCTTCTTTTTCTGTATTCTTTAACTCCGCTCCAATCAGAAAACAAATTAAGCTAAATCATTGTAAAGCTTATAATCCAGGAATTATCGTTGTTTTTGTTGCATTATCTGAAACTTTTGTTCCCTATGCAGATTATGCAAAGGGCAGGCGCTAAGACAAGCCAGGAGGGGTGAAAAAAATTCACCCCTATGGTTGAGACTCTTCGTTCAACATTAATAACGTTGACAACCTTTACCGCTAGAGTTTTCGCTGCTTGCAGTGTTCATCCATTCCGAGGTCTTCGTCTAAAGGATTTTTTAAGTTGCCTGATATTGATCTTACTATTTAACGTCGTACATGGGCAGCGTAAGTGTTCCTGCAAGGCCAGTAGTACAAACTCCACACACAATAGAGCTGTATTTGTCCACTGGTTTGCTAGATGGAAAACAGCCATGCCAAACTGAGCTCATCTCTATGAGAGAAAAGATCCAGCAACCAGGTGGTACTTTGGTGGTACTAGGCCCGTTGGGTGCTGCCCGAAGCTTTTTGACCATGTTCATCTATGGTTAGGAGTTAGCATAAACAATATTCAAGAAACCCAACGCATTGTTACTGCATGATTTTTCGATTTTGAAGGTTAAAAAAGCGCTAATTCTAGGTCAAAAAGAAAAAAGCTTTTTCATATTTGAGCTGTTTATTGCAAAAAAACCACTCAACTTAACTCCGTACCTAGTTAGTTCAAAATACCAACATAGCCTTTCTAACACCTCAATTCCGTAGTCGTGTTAATTAAAGCCCCTTTCCAGAGGGTGTTATTAAACCTCCTTTTTGTTCCAAATTCGAAAATATGCAGACCTGTGCACGTGCACTGCTTCCCCCCCCGGGGTTAAAACGGGGGGGGGTGCAATTCCAAAATGGGGGGCAACTTTTTTGAAACGGGGGGCAATAAAACGGGGGGGGGCAAGCAGGGAGGAAAGAAAAAAAGGAGGTAAAAGGGAAAAAAGGGACAAAAAAAGCGAAAATAAGGTAAAAAAATAGGTCTAAAATGGCTTAAAATACATTGAAATAGGCTAAAAACTGCAAAAAAAATCGCGATGATGGCGTCATCATAGGTCAAAAATGGCGTTATAATTTTAGGGTACTTTTTCATTTTTTGGCGGGGGGAGGGCAATAAAACGGGGGGGGCATTTCCAGACCGTGCACAGGTCTGAATATGGGTTACGGTTGGGGTTAACCCTCCTTATTTACCCGTGCCCTTGTATACTTTTCTTTCAAAGGTAGGCAAAATAGGGGGTTGGGGCGGGGGTTACCCCCAAAATCCCGATTACTGCCGGCACCCCTCCTAAAACTTGGTGTACCCCGAACACCACCCCTCCCCTAAAATTTGGGGGTCCCAAGTACTAAAAACGCTAAAAATGGGGTAATTAGCTATCTGATATGACTTTAAAGGCTCAATAACAGCTCTTATTTAAGTCAGTTTTAAATAAGAGCTCTTATTGAGGAGGTATACCCTAAAATAAAATTTCGGAACACCACTTCCAAATTTCGGGGGTCGGGTATGCCTCCCAAAATCCTGGAGGCTGCCCACCTATGCTTTCCTTCCCTCTTCCCATCATTTTAGCTTCAACATTTTAATTTACACTGAGTATTTATATTTAGCATTGAATATAAAATAAACAAAAAACTAGACAATCCCGTAGCATTAAATAAAACCACTGCTTTACTATTGTGTAGCACTCTAAGCTCATTGTTACTTGTGTATCCGTCTATTGTTGTTTTATTTTTTCCCTTTTTACCCGTTTCTTTAAATTTAACAGTTTAATGATAAAATTCGTAGCCATTATTTTTATTTACTAAATTTAGCCATTTATTTTTATTTATAAACAAATTAATCACAAATAAATTTTTTTGTTATTTTATTTAAAAATGCGATCCGAAAAATATTGGTACGATTTCCACACCATTGTTACGTAACTTTGTTTTTGGATATTTTTGATTGGTTTTTCACGGTCTTTCAACCAAAATTGTACTTTGTCCCATTTTAAGTGTAATTTTTTAAATAGATCAATGTTCCTACATTAAGTCGAATTGCATCATTTTCGCTTAGCGAATCTCAAAAGTTACTATTTGACAAAAATTAAGTTTTTTTGGTAATTGATGTGCAAAATTAGTTTTTTTTTATATTTCTTAATCCTGTGATGCGGTTCCCCCGCCCAAAAATTATTTTTGACCTATAATGACATCATCATTGCTAATCTTTTGCAGTTTTTAGCCTATTTCAATGCATTTTAAGCCATTTTAGACCTATTTTTACCTTAATTTCGTTTTTTGTCCCTTTTTTCCCGTTTTTCCTTCTTTTTCTTTTGTTCTCCTTTTTTCTTTTTTTTTCTTTCTCCCCTGCTTACTGCTTGCCCCCCCGTTTTATTGCTCCCCGTTTAAAAAAAAGTTGCCCCCCGTTCCCCCCCGCCCCCCCGTTTTGGAATATTCCCCCAATAAAACCCCGGGGGGAGGCAGTAGACAGGTCTGTATACCCGACCTTCCATTTGGAGTGAGATGTCCCAAAAAAATTTTTTGGGTATTTATATTGTGTAGTTAGTTGTTATACCCTTAATTCTCCGCCCCCAAATAAAAAAACCCGACATTGCCTGCCTCCTCTCTAAAGTTTGCGAACACTCCGGACCAGACACTTCAAATATGCCCTCCCCCCTTCCTCTCTAAAAAAACCCACCTATGACCTCTTGGTGAGCAACCTCCTGGATTTTTTTTGGGGGGAGGGGAATACCCAACCCCCGAAACCCCCCCATTTTTTCATCGGAGCTGAGGTCTGGATACTGCAGAGTCCTAAACTCTTACAGACCTGTGCACTGCCCCCCCCCCCTGGGGTTTTATTGGGGGGGGGCAACTCCAAAACGAGGGGAGGCACGGGGGGCAAGCAGGGGGGAAAGAAAAAAAAGGAACAAAGAGAAAAAAAAATAATAA
>JASAMX010030998.1:0-20301 GCA_030248175.1 Microlaimidae sp. YZB2_3 | reverse complement strand
TTCTCAAAGTTTTCCAAAGATTAAAACAAACAAAACAAAAATGATAGATTTTAAAACGGCAAAAATAGAAGTAGAACCATTGTGGACCGCGGATATAACTGCTTCAACCAAAACACCTTTACGATTAGTAGTATCATATAAAAAAATGAAACAAGGAGATACAACTGGTTGTAGTTATGGTGACTGTGTCTTTGTCGAAGCTACCAGCTTTTCGTATCAGAAATCATCTGTAATAACAGCAACTCTAGTGGATTTAACTCCAAACATATATTATTACTATGAAGTTATTCTGCAACCCATAGTGTCTTACCGGTATCCTAAATTTAAAAACTACTCAACAACTAATGGAACATTTTTCTCAGAATATAAGCAAACATACAAATTTGAAATAATTATTTCAGCATCAATTGTTGGATTATTAGTCATGATTACTTTATTTTTTGTGGCAATAATTTGGTATTATTATGAAGATTTTGAAATGAGAAATGTGTTTTACATAAATCCACGAGACGTCTCATTTGACAATAAACCCAATAGTAAGGACTATTTAGCCCGTGGGTATTTTGGAAATGTTTACAAAGCGACATATACCCATCGATCGGATAAACATCAGAAAGGAAACAGATATATTGTCCATAAAATGTTTCAATATATATACCTAAAATTGTTTGGGTCCAAGAAACCTGATTTTATAATCGAAAAATTTGGTAGATATGTGACTCCGGGCTCAAAAATAGAAGTTGTTGTCAAACAATTGGTAATGGCGCCTTCCGGTGGAAAAGAGCGCAAACGTTTATTCTGTAAAGAAGCTATTATCTTGGCTAAAATTCAATCTCACCCAAATGTAATTAAAATATTTGGTGTTAGTGTTGAACAAAATCCTATTATTGTTTTAGAATACATCAATGGGATTCTTCCTCAAAAAGGTAGCGATCTGGGAACTTTTCTGACAAATTGGTTAGAAACTCATGTTGTCAATAATGTGTGTACGAATTGCAGAGGATTTTGTAAAGATATATTAAACAACATTTCCGAAAATATTCCATTTAGTTTGTTATTAAGAATCGCCCATGATATTGCTAAAGGATTTTGTCATATTTCTGCAAATAATTGTGTTCACAGAGATTTAAGAATTAAAAATGTTCTGATTCATGTTAACCCAAAAAACGGTAGCTTTATTAGGGCAGTTGTTTCGGATTTTGGCTTAGCATCGGAGCTGAATCATAGCGATGATCTTTACGTCATTACAAATAATGAAAAAAATTATTTTCCTTACAGGTGGAGTTCACCCGAATCCTTAAATGGATGTTGGACTGACAAATCAGATGTTTATATGTTTGGTGTACTCCTTTGGGAAATGTTAACATACGGCGTTGAAATTCCATTTCAAAGTATTTCTGACAACACAGTCTTGCACGAAATTTCTGTCGGAGTTAGGCCCGATGCTTATTTACAGCCACCTTTTTGGCCAGAGACATTAACTTCCCTTATTTATTCTTGTTGGGAAAATGAACCCTTAAAACGTCCGACATTTGCTGATATAGCTTTGCATCTTAAAACGCTAGTTGATGAGTTTACAGCTTATAAACATCCAAAATTTCTGCTACAGAAGCTCAAACTTCATTCTGGGCCTTTTAGATTAGAACGCAATTCACTGTTTAATTCGCTTGAACAGTCCTCTGAAAATGATAATGACTCTACAGCCAGCGTTCCACAAACTATAAACAAAGCAAATCGAACTCCAAGTGATCCTGAAATCAATCCACCTCCTGTTGTTAGCAGACAAATGAGTGATGTGGTTATTGTGGCTTACCCCAATAACCCCCTTTTAACTTCTAAGACTCACGGAAATGTAGAAATGGAAAATGAAAATCTTGAATTAAAAGTTGTGGAAAAAAGTTTTACACATTTACCGAACTATTATAAAGATCCCAAAGCCTAAGACTGATATAAATAAAGTAAAAATAAACAGTTTAATGCAACGGCTGCCAGCGAATACTTTAAACATAATGTGGCGTAAAATATCAAATTGTGACAATCTGTTATGTTATAGTTTTAGCTAAAAAACGGAAATTATATTACAAAATTCTGTTGATTAATCTTATTCTGTACAGCTTGCCACTTTTTTTTACTAATTTATTGTTTTTTATTTTATTTTACAGAATAAAAGATCAATAGTTCATAAGTTTAAAACATATACCGCTTAGACCCCTTGTGCCACTTTATACTAATTTATTATTATTTTTAATTTTATTTAACAAAATAAAGGATCAATAATTCATTAGTTGAAAACGTTTGACAAATACTATTAAATGGCTTTTCTTTTTTTTTCACGACTACTGTATAAAACAAATAGTATTTAAATATTGAGTAAAAAGAAAGCTATTAACGTTGTTAAATTTTAAGTGCGGCTGACTTAGTGAAATTGTACGGGAAAAAATATAATTTTTTCCGTACACTTTAATTTAAAAAACCATTTAGAAAAACCAAAAAAAGACCAAAAAAAGCTAATTAATTGGAACGCAGAATTTTTTATATTGCGCTATTTCACGAAATAAAAAAATTATGTCAATTTAGCTTTTATAAAATTAAATATTCCTGGGGCCTATTTCATAAAAATTACTTGTAATTACTTTACAGCTGTACATTAATAAACGCATAATTGTATTTTGTATTTTTAATTAAAAAGTATATTAATAAAATTGCATTCAAAATCTTTTAGATTTTGAATTATAAATTTATAAATTCTGTAAATTCCACAGTTATGTGCGTATTTTTTTAATTAATAGAATAAGAAAAAATTAAATGCGTTTATTAATTTACAATTACAAAGATCTTTATGAAATAGGCCCCTGATGTAAAATAAATAATTTGATAAAAAATCAAGTATTTTTTATTTACACACTTTTCGTTTTAAAATTTTTATTGCTTTATTTGTAAATATTTGATTAAATATTACAAGGTAACCAGGTAAACAAGTCTAAGCGGACATAAAACTGGAAATTAAGACTCGCTGGTTTTTGGTAACTATAGCGCGTTGCACTGTAACTGTTTACTGTGTAATAAAGTTATACTGCAAAATACATGATACACTTTACAGAAACTACCGTGATGCTTTAATTTTAATAATCATATAATTTAATACATTTAATGAAACATCAATAATTTACACAAAACTAAATGATGTGCAAAGTGGTTTTCGCATCAAAAACTATGTTTTACGTGGTTTTAAATTTTGTTCAAAATTTTTGTTTTACGCAAAATATAAAGTGTGATAAAGCTAGAAATCAAATATCTGCACGTGAACATCTCTTTCCAACGGAATGATGGATTTATAAGATAATTGCGCGTGCGTGTGCGTGTGAGTGTGCGTGTGCGTGTGTGAAACCAGAGTATAATATGAATATAATATGAAACCAAGAAAGAGTATAATATGAAACCAGACGAAGTTTTAGGAGTAAGCATCGAATGTGCTAATCCTGAGGTGTGTGTGTGTGTGTGTGTGTGTGTGTGTGTGTGTGTGTGTGTGTGTGTGTGTGTGTGTGTGTGTGTGTGTGTGTGTGTGTGTGTGTGTGTGTGTGTGTGTGTGTGTGTGTGTGTGTGTGTGTGTGTGTGTGTGTGTGTGTGTGTGCGTGCGTGCGTGCGTGCGTGCGTGCGTGCGTGCGTGCGTGCGTGCGTGCGTGCGTGCGTGCGTGCGTGCGTGCGTGCGTGCGTGCGTGCGTGCGTGCGTGCGTGCGTGCGTGCGTGCGTGCGTGCGTGCGTGCGTGCGTGCGTGCGTGCGTGCGTGCGTGTGTGTGTGTGTGTGAATGAGGTATCATTGGAAAGCTTATACCCAGGGCAATGTTGTAAGGGGGTTGAATTTTTAAAAAAATTTTCATCGACAACGCATTTTCACCAAAAAGACCCTATGGATTTTGGAACTTAACAAAATTTTTGTCTTTGAATTGGCTCTCAGACTTATTGGAAACAGTAATTAGCAATAAAATACCATGTTTTTGGAAAAAATGAACATGACAACTTAATGTTGGACAACGTCTTTTCACTAAAGAAGGGAATGACCTTGCTCCCCATCCCAACCACAAAAGGGATTGGTATAAATGAGATATCATTGCAAAGCTTAAAATTCAGGGAATTATCATAAAAAGATTGAATTTCCAAAAATTAGCAAAGGAATCTAAGAAATACAAATATATTTATTTGTCAGCCGTAGGGCTGAAACGGGCTAATAGTTAAAATAAAAATCATACAAATTGACAAATTTGTTCACGGAATTTAATCCACAGTATTTTTTCTGTACACGTTATTTTTGTTTAAACTATGTTAACAAATTTTTGGTAAGCAGGATAAAACATTAAAAATCATGGAACTTAGAGATTTATCAAAATTAAGCATCAGGGGGATTGCTTATCGGCTCAGAATTGCTTTTTCACACTTTAAATTTTTATCAAAACTTATCAGAATAAATGATTTTAATCACTTCAGTTTTTTTTAAAGAAAAATTTTATTAATGAGTTAGGCTACTGCATAACATACTACTTTTGAGTTTTTTATGAAAGCAAAAATACATATGCAAAAAATACAATAATTACAGTTGGCTTTCGATATTTCAGGTCGTATGTTTGCATTTCAACGGCGTCACCTGAAAAGTTTCCAGAAGTTTTTGAGAAAGCGGGTCTTGATTCACCAGATAAAAGTCATCAAATGCTGAGTCTCCTAAACCAGAAAAGAATAAAGCCAACTTTTTGTTCACGGCACAATTTTTCTGAATGGACAAATATTATACGCAAAAAAATAGAGGAAATAAGTTCGAAATAATCTTTGCACTCATTATATACATAACAGCTTTGACTACATTCCCTTCAAATGTTTTTCGAGTGTCCTCTTTTTTTTGCTCATTTTTGTGTGTGACCAATAATAAAACGAACCATAGAAATTCAAAAAAAAATAATAAGCGGATTATACACAATTTGCAGATCACTTTTGCAGGCAAAAAAATATGTGCTTATATTGTTTTTAAAATGCCAGATTTACTTTGATGTTTATAGTTTATTCCCGCAAAATTTGTGTGGCAACAAAAGTTTTACAATTTTACAGTTATGTTAAATTTTTAAAAATTCATGAATAATCCAAACAGTATATCACAAAAGCTATTTGAGAGCTGGTGTTTGTTTACTCGCTTCCATGGTTGCCTTTTTCTCGGTTACCACCGTGTAACCTTCGTCCTACAGTAAACGAATCATTGTCTTATCATTGTAGTATGTAAACTTTACCGCAGTAAACTCTAGTTAGGCGCAGTTAGAATTTGAAAAATTTCTATGTTCTATTGTTGGACGCGGACCAGTTTTGAACCATTTCAATTTGCTCGTTCACTAGGCCATTAGCTCACTTAGTCTGGTCTGGTACACAAAAAATGTGCGCTTGCTCACTGCGTACGCTGCGCAGCAATACTACTATTTTATGTCTTACTTAGGTATGACCTAGGTTATACGAGGATTTAACTGCGGTAAAATTTACATACCACTACCATAGGAAGAAGGTTTTACCACGGTGGGACGAATGTTTTCCCGTGGTAACTGGGAAAAGGCGGCCGACCATAGGAACGGGTTAATTCAATAGCCAATCCTCGCGCTTTCAAGAAAACGCTCACTCTAGCTATACTAGAAGGGCCAGTTCACACCTGAGTGGCATGTGACAAGTGACGTGTTTCGCGATCGTTTACATCATTACACCGTCATTGTTGCTGCGGTGTAAGCACGTCACTTATCAGCTCCCACTCCAGTGTGAACCAGTCCTGTATTTTTTTACGGTTAAAGAAAGGTAAAAACTGCCGTCACGTTCACTTTATCTTTAGCATACTTTGAAACTTTTAAATTTTAGTTTATTTCGGGCAATAATTAAACGATTTCTAATTTTCAAGAATCAACAACAATTCCATTTCTATTTGTTGGAATGGATAAAACGTTACTTACTAAAAGATACACCTTGTAATTGATTTCTATTTGTTAAATTTAATGTAAAATTTGTAATAATGATTTCTAGTATTGTGCTAATATTATTATAAAATATTGCCGTTAATTCCCAATTACTGCATTTCTTTAAAACAATTGTCAATACAAAACACTTTACTCATTTACGATACCAATTAAAAGATCAATCAAAACACATGCAACCGTTAGCATGTGTTTCAAAACACATGCAAACAGCTGCATGTGTTTTGAATTTAAAAAAAAAATCCGTAAGAATTTTTTTTATTAAAAAATAACAATTTCTGTAAAAACACTTTGCAATTAATCTTTGGCCGTCAAAAGTAGTCATAACTTGGCAATATTAGAGTAATTTTAAAAACCATTATATTAATTTGTTTGTGTTTTAATGACAAATACAATGATGTTTTTGGATTTCTAATTTTACTATTTGTTTACCAGATAATTAACAATATAACAAAACACAAATAAAAACGCACAAAATATAATATTTTGAAACAAGCCAAAAAGTGATATTTTAATTAATTTGTACGAAAGTATATATAAATACATACAAATATATCAAAATAGGTCGACAATTTATTAAACTGACAATTTTTTCAAACAACAGTCAGAATTAAAAGCATTCTTTTTTTAATTTTCGTTAGAAAACAGAAAATTATGACTATCAAAAAGATTTTTTAATGTAATAATTTTTTTTTCTATTTTAAGTAATTTTTTTCTATTTGTATTTAATGTTCAGTATTTTTTGAAAAATATTAAAAAATGAAATTACAAACAAAATCACAAAATAATATTAAAATTAACACTTTAATATAGGTACAAATCCAATAAAATTAGGAAGAAAGAGGCAAAAATAGGGCTCGTTTGAAAGGGGATTCGAACCCCGGAGCTGCAAAATACAATTATCTTGCACTAACCCCTGGACTATTACGACATTGTTGGCCTTGTAAAATTCTAAAAACCTTATAATAAACTGTGCTTTCTCTCGAAACAAAAATTCGGGAAAAATATCTAAAAACCTTATTCAGTGTGCTTTCTTTGAAAAAACCACAATATTTTTTTTGTATTTTAGTGAAAACCACAATGGTGTTTATGGATTTTTATTTTTTTTATCTGTGTACCTAATAAATAACTTTTGTTATTACAAAACCAAAATAAAAATCACAAAATATGTATAATATATTGATATTAATACACAATCAAATATAATTTTTTTAGAAGCTATAAGACTTTTTTAAGCACAAGTAGCCCGTGTCAGCCATACGGCTGACAAATAATTTTCCCGGATTTTTTATATTTATTTACTAATTTTTTTCAAAATTCAACCCTTCTATGCCATTCCCGTGACTGTAAGCTTTACAATGATACCTCAGTTAACCCACTCTATTTTGTCGTTGGGGAGAAGAGTCTTTACCTCCTTTGGTGAAAATATGTTGTCCAGCATGAAGATGTCCATGTTAATTTTTTACTAATTTCAACCCTCTTATGATGCTCCCTGAACTATAAGGTTTCCCATAATATCTCATTTACCCCAATCTTTTTTGTGGTTGGGCAGGAAGGTCTTTCCCTCTATGGTAAAAATATGTTTTCCAGTATAAAGATGTCAATATTATTTTTTTAAATTTCAACCGATTTATTTTCCATTTTCCACATTTCCAGACTAAGCTTTACAATGAAACCTCATTTAACTCAATCCGTTTCGTGGTTGGGGAGAGGGGTCCATCTTTATGTCACAATGCGTTGTTCAGCATAAAAATGTCCTTGTTATTTATGTTTTGAAACATTCAACCCTTTAATGAAATTCCTTGAAACTTAAGCTTTGCACTGATATCTAATTTAGCCCAATCCTTTTTGTGGTTAAGGAGAAAGTTCATTCCCCTTTTTAGTAAAAAACATTGTCCAGCATAAAGATGTCTATGATCATCGGAAAAGTGGACTGGGTCCGTTTTTATCATCCGAATGGTCCGCTTTTGTCGTCGGAAAGGTCCGTTTTGATCATCGGAAAAGTGGACTGGGTCCGTTTTTATCATCCGAAAGGTCCGTTTTTGTCATCGGAAAAACGGACCCAGTTCACTTTTCGATGATCAAAACGGACCTTTCCGACCCGGTCCACTTCGGACTGGGTCGAAAAGTTTTATGAATAGCACGGTAAGTTTCAATAAAAAATTATTTTTTTTTAAATGGTTATTTAAAGAAAATAAATAAAAAAATTGTGTGTGTGTGTGTGTGTGTGTGTGTGTGTGTGTGTGTGTGTGTGCGTGCGTGCGTGCGTGCGTGCGTGCGTGCGTGCGTGCGTTCGTGCGTGCGTGCGTGCGTGCGTGCGTGCGTGCGTGCGTGCGTGCGTGCGTGCGTGCGTGCGTGCGTGCGTGCGTGCGTGCGTGCGTGCGTGCGTGCGTGCGTGCGTGCGTGCGTGCGTGCGTGCGTGCGTGCGTGCGTGCGTGCGTGGATATGTGTGGATCCTAACGACATGCATATGTATGCATGTTTTTTTATGTATACGGTTCCATGTTTTTCAAAAAAAATGCAACCGCATGCATGTGATTTTGAAAATTGGCAAACGGTTGCATCGAAAAACATGCAATCGTCTGCAAAATATGCATACGTATACATAATTTTTTAAAATCACATGCAAACGGTGGCATGTAATTTCAAAACACATGCAACCGTTTGCATGTGTTTTTAAATGACATGCAACCGTTTGGATGTGTTTTGAAAATACATGCAACCGTTTTCATGTGTTTTGAAATTACATGCAAACGATTGCATGTGATTTTGAAAATTATGCATACGTATGCATGTGTTTTCAAAACACATGCAACCGCTTTGCATGTGTTTAAAAAAAATTCGTAAGAAATTTTTTTATAAAAAAAATAACAATCTCTGTAAAAACACTTTGGAATTAATCTTTGGCCGTCAAAAGTAGTCATAACTTGCGCAATATTAGAGTAATTTTTAAAATAATATATATATTTGTTTGTATTTTAATGAAAAATACGGTGATGTTTTTAGATTTTTAATTTTCTTATTTATTTACCAGATAATTACCAATATAACAAAACACAAATGAAAACTCACAAAAGATAATATTTTAAAACAAGCGAAAAAGTGATATTTTAATTAATTCGAAGGAAAATAAATATAAATACATCCAAATATATCAAAATAGGTCGACAATTCATTAAAGTGAAATTGTTTTAAAACAAAAGCCAGAAATAAAAGCATTCTTATTTTTGTTTCAAAATTTTTGTTAAAACATAATGGCATGAGAATATGTAAGTAATTTTTTTCTATTTGCATTTAATCTTCAATATTTATCGAAAAATATTAAGAATTAAAATTACAAAAAAAATTACAAAATAATACTAAAACAAAAACTTAAAAATAGGTACAAAATCAATAAAATTAAGTAGAAAGAGACAAAAAGAAAACGTTCGATGAAACGGATTTGAACCAGGAGCTCGCAAAATACAAACATCTCGTCTTCTTAACCACTGGGCTGCTGCGACATAGGATCATCGGTTCTAAAACCCTTATATAAATTGTGCTTTTTTTCGAAACAAAAAATATGAAAGGCGTTGCGTTTAAAGAATTTAATTTATGTGCTTGTTCTCTATTTAGAAGTTAATACACGAATCTAATATTTTTTTAATGATTTATTTTATGATACTTTGTCATTCCCTGTCGTTTGTATAATTTTTTTATTCGCCCTTTTAGTTTCTAGTGGAAAGGAAAGAAACGGTTTAAATTTAACCTACACTTGGAGGGGAATGGTAAAAGTAAAATTTTGTTAAAACAATGAATGAATATAAAATAAATTTATAGTAAACTGATCTATTTCTTGTTAGCTACTCACATAAAAGGGCTTTTTGACCTAAAATTAGCGTTTTTTACCTATTTTTCTTTCAAAATCGAAAAACGATATGGGTAAAATGCACTCCAGAAAAAAACGATATGGGTATTTTGCGTTCCTCGGATATTAACCCCCTCCCTAATTTGGAGTTTAACCCCTCCACTCCTGACCAACTTGCCCATGTATGTTGTGAGGGTCCTAGGTAAATATTTCAGCATAACAACAATTTCTGCGGAAAATATTTCCGATAGTAGTATTTCCTTAGCATTATTTCCACTGAAATTATCTCTGCGGAAAAAATTTCCGCGGGGAAATTTTTTCCCGCTTTTTTGCGTTTCTCCTTATAGCTGCGCTGGCATTTTTTTACCTAAATTTTCATTTATTTTTTTTCAAACAGAATAAATAAATAATGTTTTTTTTTATATTGAAGATTTGCACGAAATTTTTGATTTACTTTGTAAATGTTTTTTTTAATGTTTCCTTTTTTTTCAAGGGTAACAGGAAATACCTTCGCAGTTTAAGCCTAAGCCTACGTTTTCCTAAGCCTAAACAAAAACTTAAAATCAAACCAATATTTTGCTGCCCAGTTATTAGATAAAATTTAGAATGATTTTTTAATTTCACTTAAAGGCTTAGAAAAACGTAGTGTTGAGCTCACGAAAAAGCTGCACGAAGGTATTTTCTGTTAGCCGGTATTGGACATAATATTTTGACCATATGCAAACACATTAATTAATTCTATTGGTGTGTATAATTATAGGGGGTAAAGACTGTACCTTTATTAGTGCTCAAGCCATATTTTGGCCCATTGCAATATTGGTGTATATAAACGTGTACAATTTTGAAAAAATGGTACAATTTAAAAAAAATACAAAAATTCGCTATCATCCATGTTTTTTTAATTTTTAAATATTTTTAGCTATTATGCAATGCAATAAAATCATTTAAACGTTAAAATATTGGACATGCTCTAAAAATGTGTACTTTTGTTGAATATATTTCGTTGGTCCAAACATAAAAAAGGTATAAAAACATATGGTAAAAAAATTAAACGCCACAATAAATCTGCAGAAAATTTAAGATTATTTCGATTTTATTTCGTTAGAAAAGAGGTATATTTAGTAAAAGTTTTTTAAAGATGAAAAACTGATGACAATTTTTTTTACTTCTATATTTGAAAAAAAATGCCGCAGCATGTCGAAATTTTCAAAAATTGTTTTTTATTTATAATTTTTAGTATCAAAAAACCCGAAATACTAATTAGGAAAACATTCCCTCGCGGAAATTTTTTCCGCGGAAATTGTTGTTGCGGAAATCTTTACCGGACACCGTTGTGAGATTAAACCCTTAATCACACAAAAATGAAGATATTGTAAAGTTGTGAGATTTAAATTTGTGAGTTTAGTTTTCACCCATTCAATGGTAATTTTCACGAGCTACTCAGCGCTGATGATTCTTAATATTCCGCTAATGATGTGCATCAGGCGGTGAACTAGGACTGTGGATGGTAAAATTACAGGCAAACTGTAAATTCCACCGACACCGACACTGACACCGCCTCAATTTGATGCAAGTTATATACTGATGTGCAGGTTAGGCGGAATTGACCAAAATTCGAGGAAATTAAAGAATTTTAAACGCTTTTTAAATGCAAATTAGCTCTTTGCACATAAATTTTTGAAGAACTAACTATTTCTTAACGTATTATATTATAAAAAGCATCAAATTATAAGTTTAAAAACAAAAAAATAGTAAATGTAAAATCTAATATAAATAATTCATCAAATGAAACTGGTAAACTCCCAGTTTATTATTTTAGTTTTAGAACACAGTTTAAGTTTTGTTTTGAATTGTTTAATTAAAAATTTTTATTTGAATTTAGGGCTTAGGTTTAAGCTTAGAATCCACGGTTTTGATTTTTAAATTAGAAGTTTTGTTATAACAATATAAAAACTGTTTTTTTTATTTTACAAAGCTTAACAGGAAAATGCTTCTATATTCAAACCAAAAAAAACTTTATTTTACCTAAGGTTAAGCAAAACCTAAAAATTAATATAAAAGCCTAAAGAGATTTTTAAAATTGTCCAATTATTTATTTTTTTAAAATTATTAACAGTTATTGGCTTTAAAAATATTTTTTTAAAAGTTAAAAAGCCTTTAAAACTTAATACCTGATTAATTTTCATGAGATATAACTGTGTTTAAAAAATGATTTTTCAGCGCGATGAAAAATTAGCGCGCTGAAAATAAGAAACTGCCTCGTTTATAACGTTCCCAGTAATTATTCGGGTGCGTTAACTTAGTCTCTCGTAGTAACAGCAAAAATATATAATAAAGGAAAAATGAGACACTTAGAACAAACTGCTTGTAAAAAAAGGTCCCATTTAAATGGGACTTTTTGATTTTGGTCCCATTTAAATGGGATCCCATTTAAATAAGTCTTATTTAAATGGGATCCCATTTAAATAGTCCATAAATGGACTTATAATGGATCCCATTTAAATGGGACCTATTTAATTGATCCCATTAAATGGATCCCATTTAAATGGGACCTATTTAATGGGATCCCATTTAATGGGTCCTTAATGGACCTATTTGATGATCATTTAATGGGATCCCATTTAAATGGGACCTATTAAATGGGATCCCATTTAAATGGGACCTATGAATAAAAAAAATTACAACAATTTTTTTAATTAATAAATACGATCATTTTATATTTTTTTTATTTGAGCGGCGGTGAGTGCGAATTAAAAAAAAAAAATTTATTAACGCATCATTTTTAATTCTTTTCCTAGCGGGATGGGATAGACACACACACACACACATACGTTTTTTTTTTAATTTTTCTTTAAATCATTTTAAAAAAAAAATAATATTGACATCTTTATACTGGAAAACATATTTTTACCATAAGGGAAAGACCTTCCTACCCAACCACAAAAAAGATTGGGGTAAATGAGATATTATGGGAAACCTTATAGTTAAAGGAGCATCAAAAGGGGGTTGAAATTAGTAAAAAATTAACATGGACATCTTCATGCTGGAAAACCTATTTTCATCAAAAGAGGTAAAGACCCTTCTCTCCAACGACAAAATACAGTGGGTTAACTGAGGTTTCATTGTAAAGCTTAAAGTCACGGAAACGGCATAGAAGGGTTGAATTTTGAAAAAAATTAGTAAATAAATATAAAAATCCGGGAAAATTATTTGTCAGCCTGCGACACGGCTATTTCTTAAAATCTATACTCTAAAAAAATTATATTTATTTTATTAATATCAATATATTATACATATTTTTATTTTTATTTTTTTTTAATAACAAAAGTTATTTATTATACACAGATAAAAAAAATAAAAATCCATAAACACCATTTTCACTAAAATACAAAAAAAATATTTTTTCAAAAAACACACTAATAGTTTTTTAATATTTTCCCAATTTTTTTTCAAAAACAAATAAAATTAAAAACAATCAATAATAAATAATTTATTTTCACTCCACCCCTTCAACCACCCTATTTTTCTCTCTCTCCTAATTTTATTGATTTTACCTATATTAAATTTAATTTAATATTATTTTATTTTTTTTAATTTCATTTTTTAAATTTTTCAAAAAATCTAACATTAAATACAAATAAAAAATACTTAATAAAAAAAAATATTACATTAAAAAATCTTTTTATATCATATTTTCTTTTTCTAACGAAAATTAAAAAAAAATCTTTTATTCTACTTTTTTAAAAATTCATTCTAATAATTCTACCATTTATATATCTAGGATTTTATATATACTTTCTACAAATTAATTAAAATATCACTTTTTCTTTTTCAAAATATTATATTTTTCTTTTTATTTTTTTCTTATATTTTAATTATCTGTAAACAAATAGTAAAATTAAAACAAAAACATCATTATTCTCATTAAACACAAACAAATTAATATAATGGTTTTTAAAATTACTCTAATATTGCCAAGTTATGACTACTTTTGACGGCCAAAGATTAATTGCAAAGTGTTTTTACAGAAATTGTTATTTTTTAATAAAAAAAAAATTCTTACGGATTTTTTTTTAAATTCAAAACACATGCAGCTGTTTGCATGTTTTTGAAACACATGTAACGGTTGCATGTTTTTGATTGACTTTTAATTGGTATCGTAAATGAGTAAAGTGTTTTGTATTGACAATTGTTTTAAAGAAATGCAGTAATTGGGAATTAACGGCAATATTTTATAATAATATTAGCACAATACTAGAAATCATTATTACAAATTTTACATTAAATTAAACAAATAGAAATCAATTACAAGGTGTATCTTTTAGTAAGTAACGTTTTATCCATTCCAACAAATAGAAATGGAATTGTTGTTGATTCTTGAAAATTAGAAATCGTTTAATTATTGCCCGAAATAAACTAAAATTTAAAAGTTTCAAAGTATGCTAAAGATAAAGTGAACGTGACGGCAGTTTTTACCTTTCTTTAACCGTAAAAAAATACAGGACTGGTTCACACTGGAGTGGGAGCTGATAAGTGACGTGCTTACACCGCAGCAACAATGACGGTGTAATGATGTAAACGATCGCGAAACACGTCACTTGTCACATGCCACTCAGGTGTGAACTGGCCCTTCCAGTAAAGCTAGAGTGAGCGTTTTCTTGAAAGCGCGAGGATTGGCTATTGAATTAACCCGTTCCTATGGTCGGCCGCCTTTTCCCAGTTACCACGGGAAAACATTCGTCCCACCGTGGTAAAACCTTCTTCCTATGGTAGTGGTATGTAAATTTTACCGCAGTTAAATCCTCGTATAACCTAGGTCATACCTAAGTAAGACATAAAATAGTAGTATTGCTGCACAGCGTACGCAGTGAGCAAGCGCACATTTTTTTTGTACCAGACCAGACTAAGTGAGCAAATGGCCTAGTGAACGAGCAAATTGAAATGGTTCAAAACTGGTCCGCGTCCAACAATAGAACATAGAAATTTTTCAAATTCTAACTGCGCGTAACTAGAGTTTACTGCGGTAAAGTTTACATACTACAATGATAAGACAATGATTCGTTTACTGTAGGACGAAGGTTACACGGTGGTAACCGAGAAAAAGGCAACCATGGAAGCGAGTAAACAAACACCAGCTCTCGAATAGCTTGTGTGATATACTGTTTGGATTATTCATGAATTTTTAAAAATTTAACATAACTGTAAAATTGTAAAACTTTTGTTGCCACACAAATTTTGCGGGAATAAACTATAAACATCAAAGTAAATCTGGCATTTTAAAAACAATATAAGCACATATTTTTTTTGCCTGCAAAAGTGATTTGCAAATTGTGTATAATCCGCTTATTATTTTTATTTTTGAATTTCTATGGTTCGTTTTATTATTGGTCACACACAAAAATGAACAAAAAAAAAGAGGACACTCGAAAAACATTTGAAGGGAATGTAGTCAAGGCTGTTATGTATGCAAGAATTACTTCGAACTTATTTCTTCTATTTTTTTGCGTATAATATTTGTCCATTCAGAAAAATTGTGCCGTGAACAAAAAGTTGGCTTTATTCTTTTCTGGTTTAGGAGACTCAGCATTTGATGACTTTTATCTGGTAAATCAAGACCCGCTTTCTCAAAAACTTCTGGAAACTTTTCAGGTGACGCCGTTGAAATGCAAACATACGACCTGAAATATCGAAAGCCAACTGTAATTATTGTATTTTTTTGCATATGTATTTTTGCTTACATAAAAGACTCAAAAGTAGTATGTTATGCAGTAGCCTAACTCATTAATAAAATTTTTCTTTAAAAAATACTGAAGTGATTAAAATCATTTATTCTGATAAGTTTTGATAAAAATTTAAAGTGTGAAAAAGCAATTCTGAGCCGATAAGCAATCCCCCTGATGCTTAATTTTGATAAATCTCTAAGTTCCATGATTTTTAATGTTTTATCCTGCTTACCAAAAATTTGTTAACATAGTTTAAACAAAAATAACGTGTACAGAAAAAATACTGTGGATTAAATTCCGTGAACAAATTTGTCAATTTGTATGATTTTTATTTTAACTATTAGCCCGTTTCAGCCCTACGGCTGACAAATAAATTTATTTGTATTTCTCAGATTCCTTTGCTAATTTTTGGAAATTCAATCTTTTTATGATAATTCCCTGAATTTTAAGCTTTGCAATGATATCTCATTTATACCAATCCCTTTTGTGGTTGGGATGGGGAGCAAGGTAATGACCTTGCTCCCCATCCCAACTCCCCATCCCATCCCTTCTTTAGTGAAAAGACGTTGTCCAACATTAAGTTGTCATGTTCATTTTTTCCAAAAACATGGTATTTTATTGCTAATTACTGTTTCCAATAAGTCTGAGCCAATTCAAAGACAAAAATTTTGTTAAGTTCCAAAATCCATAGGGTCTTTTTGGTGAAAATGCGTTGTCGATGAAAATTTTTTTAAAAATTCAACCCCCTTACAACATTGCCCTGGGTATAAGCTTTCCAATGATACCTCATTCACACACACACACACACGCACTCTCTCTCTCTCTCTCTCTCTCTCTCTCTCTCTCTCTCTCTCTCTCTCTCTCTCTCTCTCTCTCTCTCTCTCTCTCTCTCTCTCTCTCTCTCTCTCTCTCTCTCTCTCTCTCTCTCTCTCTCTCTCTCTCTCTCTCTCTCTCTCTCTCTCTCTCTCTCTCTCTCTCTCTCTCTCTCTCTCTCTCTCTCTCTCTCTCTCTCTCTCTCTCTCTCTCTCTCTCTCTCTTCACACACACACGCACGCACGCACGCACGCACGCACGCACGCGCGAACACGCACGCACGCACGCACGCACACACACACACACACACACACACACACACACACACACACACACACACACACACACACACACACACACACACACACACACACACACACACACACACACACACACACACACACACACGCACACACACACACACACACACACCTCAGGATTAGCACATTCGATGCTTACTCCTAAAACTTCGTCTGGTTTCATATTATACTCTTTCTTGGTTTCATATTATATTCATATTATACTCTGGTTTAACAGATACACGCACGCACACTCACACGCACACGCACACGCAATTATCTTATAAATCCATCATTCCGTTGGAAAGAGATGTTCACGTGCAGATATTTGATTTCTAGCTTTATCACACTTTATATTTTGCGTAAAACAAAAATTTAGAACAAAATTTAAAACCACGTAAAACATAGTTTTTGATGCGAAAACCACTGTGCACATCATTTAGTTTTGTGTAAATTATTGATGTTTCATTAAATGTATTAAATTATATGATTATTAAAATTAAAGCATCACGGTAGTTTCTGTAAAGTGTATCATGTATTTTGCAGTATAACTTTATTACACAGTAAACAGTTACAGTGCAACGCGCTATAGTTACCAAAAACCAGCGAGTCTTAATTTCCAGTTTTATGTCCGCTTAGACTTGTTTACCTGGTTACCTTGTAATATTTAATCAAATATTTACAAATAAGCAATAAAAATTTTAAAACGAAAAGTGTGTAAATAAAAAATACTTGATTTTTTATCAAATTATTTATTTTACATGCAGGGGCCTATTTTCATAAGAATCTAATTGTAATTAAAATAAACTCATTTAATTTCCTCTTATTCTATTAATTAAAAAATACGCACATAATTGTGGAATTTACAGAATTTATAAATTTGTAATTCAAAATCTAAAAGATTTTGAATGCAATTTTATTAATATACTTTTTAATTAAAAATAAAAAATACAATTATGCGTTTATTAATTTTCAGCTGTAAAGTAATTACAAGTAATTTTTATGAAATAGGCACCAGGAATATTTAATTTTATTAAAGCTAAATTGACATAATTTTTTTATTTCGTGAAATAGCGCAATATAAAAAATTCTGCGTTCAATTAATTAGCTTTTTTTCTGTTTTTTTGGTTTTTCTAAATGGTTTTTTGAAATTAAGTGTACGGAAAAATTATATTTTTTCCCGTACAATTTCACTAAGTCAGCCGCACTTAAAATTTAACAACGTTAATAACTTTATTTTTACTCAATATATAAATACTATTTGTTTTATACCGTACCCGTAAAAAAAAAAGAAAAAAGAAAAGCTAATATTATTAATAATATTTGTCAAACGTTTTCAACTAATAAATTATTGATCCTTTATTCTGTTGACTAACATTAAAAAAACACACAATAAATTAGTATAAAGTGGCACAAGGGGTCTAAACAAGCGGTATATGTTTTTAACTTATGAACTATAATTGATCCTTTATTCTGTAAAATAAAATAAAAAATAATAAATTAGTTAAAAAAACGGCAAGCTGTACAGAATAAGATTAATCAACTGAAATTTTTAATATAATTTCCGTTTTTTAGCCAAAACTATAATATAATAGATTGTCACCATTTGATATTTTACACCACATTATGTTAAAAGTATGCGCTGGCAACCGTTGCATTAAACTGCTAATTTTTACTTTATTTATATCAGTCTTAGGCTTTGGGATCTTTATAATAGTTCGGTAAATGTGTAAAACTTTTTTCCACAACTTTTAATTCAAGATTTTCATTTTCCATTTCTACATTTCCGTGAGTCTTAGAAGTTAAAAGGGGGTTATTGGGGTAAGCCACAATAACCACATCACTCATTTGTCTGCTAACAACAGGAGGTGGATTGATTTCAGGATCACTTGGAGTTCGATTTGCTTTGTTTATAGTTTGTGGAACGCTGGCTGTAGAGTCATTATCATTTTCAGAGGACTGTTCAAGCGAATTAAACAGTGAATTGCGTTCTAATCTAAAAGGCCCAGAATGAAGTTTGAGCTTCTGTAGCAGAAATTTTGGATGTTTATAAGCTGTAAACTCATCAACTAGCGTTTTAAGATGCAAAGCTATATCAGCAAATGTCGGACGTTTTAAGGGTTCATTTTCCCAACAAGAATAAATAAGGGAAGTTAATGTCTCTGGCCAAAAAGGTGGCTGTAAATAAGCATCGGGCCTAACTCCGACAGAAATTTCGTGCAAGACTGTGTTGTCAGAAATACTTTGAAATGGAATTTCAACGCCGTATGTTAACATTTCCCAAAGGAGTACACCAAACATATAAACATCTGATTTGTCAGTCCAACATCCATTTAAGGATTCGGGTGAACTCCACCTGTAAGGAAAATAATTTTTTTCATTATTTGTAATGACGTAAAGATCATCGCTATGATTCAGCTCCGATGCTAAGCCAAAATCCGAAACAACTGCCCTAATAAAGCTACCGTTTTTCGGGTTAACATGAATCAGAACATTTTTAATTCTTAAATCTCTGTGAACACAATTATTTGCAGAAATATGACAAAATCCTTTAGCAATATCATGGGCGATTCTTAATAACAAACTAAATGGAATATTTTCGGAAATGTTGTTTAATATATCTTTACAAAGTCCTTCTGCAATTCGTACACACATTATTGACAACATGAGTTTCTAACCAATTTGTCAGAAAAGTTCCCGATCGCTACCTTTTTGAGGAAGAATCCCATTGATGTATTCTAAAACAATAATAGGATTTTGTTCAACACTAACACCAAATATTTTAATTACATTTGGGTGAGATTGAATTTTAGCCAAGATAATAGCTTCTTTAGATAAACGTTTGCGCTCTTTTCCACCGCAAAGGCGCCATTACCAATTGTTTGACAACAACTTCTATTTTTGAGCCCGGAGTCACATATCTACCAAATTTTTCGATTATAAAATCAGGTTGGAATCGAAACAATTTTAGGTATATATATTGAAACATTTATGACAATATATCTGTTTCCTTTCTGATGTTTATCCGATCGATGGGTATATGTCGCTTTGTAAACATTTCCAAAATACCCACGGGCTAAATAGTCCTTACTATTGGGTTTATTGTCAAATGTCTCGTGGATTTATGTAAAACACATTTCTCATTTCAAAATCTTCATAATAATACCAAATTATTGCCACAAAAAATAAAGTAATCATGACTAATAATCCAACAATTGATGCTGAAAATAATTATTTCAAATTGGTAATGTTCGCTTATATTCTGAGAAAAATGTTCCATTAGTTGTTGAGTAGTTTTTAAATTTAGGATACCGGTAAGACACTATGGGTTGCAGAATAACTTCATAGTAATAATATATGTTTGGAGTTAAATCCACTAGAGTTGCTGTTATTACAGATGATTTCTGATACGAAAAGCTGGTAGCTTCGACAAAGACACAGTCACCATAACTACAACCAGTTGTATCTCCTTGTTTCATTTTTTTATATGATACTACTAATCGTAAAGGTGTTTTGGTTGAAGCAGTTATATCCGCGGTCCACAATGGTTCTACTTCTATTTTTGCCGTTTTAAAATCTATCATTTTTGTTTTGTTTGTTTTAATCTTTGGAAAACTTTGAGAAACATT
>JASAMX010030994.1:0-29943 GCA_030248175.1 Microlaimidae sp. YZB2_3 | reverse complement strand
ACAAAAACCCAATTATAAATTAATCAAAATTTTAATAACACAAGTAATATCATAATCCTTCTTTTTTCTCTTTTTCTTCTCTCTCCCTGCTTTCCTCCTGTTTCAAAAAGTTGCCCCCCATGCCCCCCATTTCAGAATTGCCTCCTTCCCAATAAAACTTTGGGGGCAGTGCACAGGTCTGGTAAAACAGGTTTTAATTTAGTTTGTTGGTTTACATAAATTTTTATTTAATAATATAAATTGCACATACTGAAAAAGGCCATTTTTTGGGTATAAATTGGCCCATAACTTTTTTACCAATAGTTTAAATCTTAAAAATAACCAGAAAAAAGAGGTCAACATGTTTTATTTAGGCTATAAAAATTATTTACTTTTGGATGTATCATGTATTTACTTGTATTTACTTTTGGATTAATCAAATTGAATTTTAGTACACATATTAAACATGTACCAAATTTTAATTTTCAAAATGATTTTTTTGCAATTTATAACTTTCATTTTCATCACAAAATTATAATGTATATGTATATATGTAATCTAATGTAGGGTTTTTTGGGGTTTTCTTAGATCTATAGACCCTGACGCAATTTCTTAATTGTAATAAAGAGTGAGTCTGAGTCCTTAGCTAACATCTATTATCCTTAAGGAAAAAAATTTAATTTTGAAAAAAAAATAGGATCTCCTAAAGAGTTGAAAGCAATTTAATGATGATAATAAAGTTTTTTTTAGATTTTAATTTAAAAAAAAACGCTTTTAAACCTCTCTTAAACCAAGCTGTTTTTAAGATATTAGCATAACTTTAAGCCTTCTTAACCTACGCCCTTTAGCCTAAACCTTAAATATCCCAAAAACGTGTGAAAAATAAATAATCTTAAAAACTAATACCTAACCTAAATTCAAATAATTAACATAAAATATAGTTTTTTGAATTTAGGTTGGTAATAAAATGGCTCAAAATCAAAATTGTGGAAATGGAGACATCAGTTTGTCAGAATTGGCCAAGAAAGGCATCACAAATGAAGAAATATTGTCAAAACAGGAAGCCCAACAGAGAGCTATTGAACAAGAAGTAAAAAAATCATCACATACTTACTGCAAAAAGTATTATACCTACATACTTCTATTTAAAAATGGTATCCTAACCATAGGTGTCCGACCCCTGACGGCTAGGGGGATCTGACCCTGGGGTCAGCCCATTTTTTACCATTTTGTAGGCCCAGGAGGGGGGGTCAGCCTGGACTAAATTTTTGAAAAATTTTGACCCCGGGGTAGCCTGGACTGAAGGGTCCTTAGGGGGGGGGGAAGCCTGAACTGGGGTACTTAGGGGGGGAATAGCCCGGACCTGCCAAAAAAACTTTTGGAATCTGTTAAAAACGTTAACATATTATAAGAGGTACCTTTTTGTTGATTTTTTTTGCTTCCGGTAAAAGTTTGACCAACTTTCTTTTATTTTCTGGTTACATAATAAATAATAATAATCATTGTATTTTGTTTTCATTTCATTATTTTGCATGCGGCAACTTGCCGGGCAAGTGTTTAACGAACGGCGGTAGCGCAAAAAACGGACCGGTCGTTTAAAAAAAACGGACCGGTCGTTTAAAAAAAACGGACCGTTCGTTTTTAAAAAACGATTCGTTTTTAAAACGAACATCTGAATTTTTTTTTTATTTTTAATGTAACGTACCAACCAGTTTGTAAAAAACCTAAGGTTTATTATAAATTATAAAAATTTGTATAGAACACTAAAATTATTGTTATATTTATGAGGAATATATAGCCATAAAATCAGGTAGTAGCCATTAAAATGGTTTAAATAACAAATCTATAGAAGTAGATAGGGGGTGGAACAACTGTTAGGGGGGGGGGAGGGTCAAAAAGCGCCTTCAGGAGGGGGGTCGGACGGGGCCGGGGTGTGAGGGGGGAGGGGGGTCCAAAATGGGCGCTAGAGGGGAGAGGTACCCTGGACCGGCTTTCAGGGGGGGGGGCGGTCCGGGCAGTCTGGGCTGGTCGGACACCTATGATCCTAACAATTTAGTTTCTAAAAATTTTTATTCCCACTGTGTGATCATAGATACTTATTTTAGTGGTGTACACTAGATCAAGATGGTATCAACCCCCAAGTGAAAGGTCATAATATTCTGAGGGGGCTCATAAAATGTCCGGTCCTCCTAAGTCCTAACCCCTTTGCTTTTTAGGAGCATAGGTGGGTAGGGGGGGGGGGGTTGGGGTTGGGGGCGTTATACCCCCAAAATTTAGGATTTTGCTGACCCCCCCCCCCCAAATGGGGGGACAGCCCCCCTCAAATTCGCCTCCCAGAAAAAAATTTTTAAGCGTTATTAAAGGACTAAAAAAAATTTTATGCGCTTTACGTGGAGAGTTTAGTACCTTGTTTATTTCATATACTTCATTATTTTCCTATTATTCAATAAAAACAAGAATATATAACACAAGAGAATGTCCGACTGTACACTAAATTTTTGACCAAAATTTTGCGAGAAAAATCGCACTTTTGAATTTGTGTGCGACTTTTCTCGCAAAAATCCGCCATTTTCTGCTAGTTTTTCCGCACTGCGATTTTTAACACAGTGTTAGTTTTCTCGCAGTGGGGACTGCGACTTCTTTCGCACTCTATGCTGCTTTATTCGCACTGCGATTATTTTCGCACTGCGAGTCTGGCCGCGCAACAAAAAAATACAGACGCTGGTAGTCATTTTCAATGGAGTAAAACACTTCGAAACTTGTTTTATTTAATTTTAAAACATTGGAAAGTTACTTTAATTTATTAAAACTAAAAAGTTTTAACATCTTAAGTTAAAAAAAAACGACTTTTACTCATTTAAACACAAAATCTTCGCTCCGCTTTGTTTTTATTTTTTTTGTTGTGCAGCTCGACTCGCAGTGCGAAAATAATCGCAGTGCGAATAAAGCAGCATAGAGTGCGAAAGAAGTCGCAGTCCCCACTGCGGGAAAACTAACACTGTGTAAAAAATCGCAGCGCGGAAAAACTTGCAGAAAATGGCGGATTTTTGCGAGAAAAGTCGCACACAAATTTGAAAGTGCGACTTTTCTTGCAAAATTTTGGTCAAAAATTTAGTGTACAGTCGGACATTCTTTTGTGTTATATATTCTTGATAAAAATAAGTCTATTAAACAAAGAAGAAAATTTTTTAAAAATGGTTAAAAAATAAAAAAAATGGTCGTTCTAAACCCGCCAAATTTTTATCCTTGGCGACCCAAAAGGGGGGTCTAACCCCAAATTTTCCTTTTGCCGACCTAAAAGGGGAGTCTAGACCCACCCTGGCTACGTCAATGTATGTATATAATCTTTCAGACCTGTGCACGGTCTGGAAATTCCCCCCCCCCATTTTATTGGAGGTTTTCCCCCCTGTTTTATTGCCCCCCCACCCCTGCCAAAAAATCAAAAAGTACCCTAAAATTATTACGCCATTTTTGACCTATGATTACGCCATCATCGCAATTTTTTTTGCAGTTTTTAGCCTATTTCAATGTATTTTAAGCCATTTCAGACCTTATTTTTACCTTATTATCGCGTTTTTGTCCTTTTTTTCTCTTTTCCCCTCGTTTTTTTCTCTTTTTTTTCTCCGTTTTTTCTCTTTTTTTTTCTTTCCCCCCTGCTTACTCCTTTTTTTATTGCCCCCTTTTCAAAAAAGTTGCCCCCCGTGCCCCCCATTTCGGAATTGCCCCCCCCCCGTTTAAACCCCGGGGGGCAGTGCACAGGTCTGATCTTTAATTAAATATAAGATTATGGATTTAAAAGTTTGTGATACCTGACTTTATAATCAAGACAATAATATTACTATTCTATTATTACGTAATTATTAAAAAAAACTATGATTTCTAATCTAATTATAAGGATATATAAAACACATTATTATTAAAAGAATTAAAAAATAAAATTTATAAGTGGCAATAAGGTCTCATTTTAATTTTTCACAGTTCTAAAGCATTTACAAGCTTGTTTTACGTTTTTTTACGCGTTTTAAGCCCATTTTAAGGCAGCGCGGAAATATTGGGTACACCCCATTCAAAATTTGGGTCTTGTCGGACACCCCCCTAAAATTTGACCCCCCCCTTATACCCCCAAAATCCGAGAGGCAGCCCACCTATGTTTAGGAGCTAAACGTAAATCGGTTTTACTTGACTAATTATACTCAACAGCTTTTTTTAAGCTTAAGCCTATGCGTTCCTCCTAAGCCTAAGCAAAGCCTAAAAAACAACCTAAACTTTCTTCTCACGCCTATATTAGATGTAGCTTAGGTTGTTTTTTAGGGTCCGTATAAAAACCCCATAGATAAATTCACCATAGGCAAAATCCCCATAAACGTTACAAAATCCCCATAAGGTGGTGTAGATTCCCTATAAATATAATGCGTTTGCACTATTTCTTTTAAATTTAAAAATACACAAACTTTTATCATGATAAAATTTAGCATGATTTTAGGGCTTATTTGCTTAGGCTTACAAAAAAATTAAAACATTTTTAATGCTTTTATGATTAAAACTTTAAATTTATTAAACTAAAGTTATTATGATATGATTAAACTAAAGTTTTTTTTAACACATTTTAGTTTGCGAACGCATTTCTGATTGTTATGGGGAATTCGCACAACGTTATGGGGAATTTTGCTATGGGAACTTTACACTACTTTTATAAGGATTTTGCACGTCACCGTTTTTTAGGCTTCGCTTAGGCTTAGGAACGTGTAGGTTTTTAACAAAGTTTTTTGTATCAGTAACTTAAATGTTTTTAGGTCTAATATTAAATTTTATATACTAAAACAGTCTATTTAGGCCTAAAAAGTGTATTTAAACACTGTTTTTTACTAAAAAACCGGGTTTTTGACAGTATATAAAAATATACTTCTAAATTGGTTGGGAGAAGAATTTGCTTCGCTAGGCCGGACCGTTCTCAAGGTTTAAGGGAAGGGGTTGGGGCTGAAATTTTCTCTGGGGGGGTGACGACTCCGAAATTTAGGCTCTAGAGGAGGTCGACCCCTCCCTCTGCAGACCTGTGCACTGCCCCCCTCCCCGGGGGTTATATTGAGGAAGGGCATTTCCAAAACGGGGGGGAGGCACGCATAGGTCACCGAAGGGGGGGGGGGGGTAGGGGGGGGGGGGGTGGCCCCCCCTACGGCCTCTGAGACCTAACCCCCCCCTAAGGCCCATTTTTGACCCCTCCCCCCCCAATCGACCCCCTTGAACCCCTGACCCCCCCTAAGGCCCATTTTTGACCACCCCCCCCCCCCCACCAAAAAAGCCCAAAAAATCATAAAAAATTGTAAAAATTTCGTCAAAAAATTTTAAATTTTGTAAAAAAAAAAAACACCCCGGGGTGTGACCACCCCCCTGCTTTTTTTCAAAAAAAACACCCGGGGGTGGCACCCCCCCCCCCCGGGAGTTCAAAAACCCCCACCCCCCGGGGGGTGGACCCCCCCCCCCCTGAGCCGTCGAAGGTCGGTGACCTATGGAGGCACGGGTGCCACTTTTTTGAAACGGGGGGGGGGGGCACGCAAGGGAGAAATAAAAAAAAGAGTAAAAAAGGAGAAAAAAGTAAAAGTAAGATAAAAATAGGTCTAAAATGGCTTAAAATACATTGAAACAGGGGTAAAACTGCAAAAAATTCGCGATGATGGCATCATCATAGGTCAAAAATGGCGTCATAATTTTAGGGTACTTTTTAATTTTTTTGGCGGGGGAGGGCAATAAAACGGGGGGGGGGGCAAATCCTCCAATAAAGTGGGAGGCATTTCCAGAACGTACACAGGTCTGCCTCTGTCCTTCCCAAAAACATCTATGCCCCCTGGTAGAAAGCAAAATTATTTTCGGGAGGTGAGTCCAGGGTGGTCCGATCCGAACTCCCAATACTAAAAACGCTGAAAATGGAATATCGCTTCCAAAAATTTTTGGTAGACCCCCCGCTCCCACCGAAATTGGGGGGGGGGGGTTCAGGTATAGCCCAAAAAAATCGAAGAAGACTGGTGTCCATCACTCCAGCCAAACGGTGTCAGACCTGTGCACTGCCCCCCCGGGGTTAAAGACGCTGCCAATGAGGGGGGGGGGGGGAACGGGAGGGGCAGGGGGGGGGGGGGAGCAGGGGGGAAAGAAAAAAAAGAGAAAAAAAGGAGGAGAAAAAGAAAGGAAAAGGGGAAAAAGGACAAAAAAAGCGGAAATAAGGTAAAAATAGGTCTAAAATGGCTTAAAATACATTGAAATAGGCTAAAAACTGCAAAAAATTCGCGATGATGGCGTCATCATAGGTCAAAAATGGCGTCATATTTTTAGGGTACTTTTTCATTTTTTGGCGGGGGGGAGGCATTTTCAGACCGTGCACAAGTCTGCGGTGTAGTTCATCTATGGTGGTTGTTACTTGTTATACACTCATTGAAAGGAGATAAACTTACTGATCTGTAATTGAATTAACAAAGATCAAATTCAACAATATTGCTAGAACTGTTCATCTCACCCTCTGTTGTACCCAAAGAAAACTCCTGTTTATCAATCGTTTTTTCAATATTACCTGTCAAAACATAAATAATGCTTTTGATATTGGTTTTAGTTGTTTAAATACATAAATTCTTTTAGACAACTGAGCAGTGCTTGATTTCTGATAAAATTCCAGTAAGCTCTTTAGCTGATGAATATACTGCAACAAATAGTCCAGAATTTCTGTCAAACGCTAAAGTAAGTTTTTGTTTTGTGTTTCAATTTAAACAAAAGACTATTTTAACATAAAGCGCTTTATACAATAAAGCTCCAAAACTTCTTTTGTTTTCTAGTAACTTTTCATTTTTAGGATTTGCAAAAAAGATACAAAGAAATTAGACGAGTTCGGGGTGATGGAAATTGTTTCTATCGAGCATTGATTTTTGGAATTTGTGAAAAGCTATTAGAAAATACAGAACTCCTCACACGGTAAACACAAACATTATTTTGTTATTAACTAAATAAATTCCATATTATGTGCCAGTAGACGATGTAGGTGCGGCTGCATCAAATGTGTACAAACAGTGCTGTTTTTTTACTAAAAAATCGTGTTTGTTGCAGTATTTTTAGATTTAAATTTATACCCAAAATTTGGCTGAAAAAGCTAAACGGTGGGTGGGGGGAGTGCTTTGCCGAATTATACCAACTTCAAAAAATTTTAAAAGGTTTTTTTATTTATCACATTTGGACTTACTTTCCCTTCGCTTACTGCAATTTTAATACTCTTCATTCTTTTTCTTTCCAATTAAAAGCATTTTTAACACCCTTTTTAAAACATTTTTTAAGTGCTTTTCATATATCCCTTCTAACGCCATTTTGACATGTCCCAAAATCATAACCCCAAGCCATACATGGGCACAGGGTTTTAAAGAAGTTTGGATTCTGTAATGGAGGGTTTAACCATCCACCTCCCTCCGCACTAGGAAGTGGGTGGGGGGCAACGTTACCCCCCATTTTAGAAAACTGGTCTTAAAACGACTTCTAACTGCCTTCAAACCTAAGTTTTGAGGCCAAAATCAGTGTTTTAGGCAATAAAAAGTTGAAAAATGCAATAAAAAGACTTTTTGACAATTTAGTGTTTTTACTTAATTTTTTTTAAATCGAATTTTAAAAATTTTAAAATTTTGGACAAAAATAATTGAAAAGGAAAACATTATTTTAAAATAAAAATACCATTTAAATAGACTGAAATTATGTCGTTATAATGGCATATTCTAGCGAGGTTGTTTTATTCAGGAGTTAAACAGCTTTTGGTAAAAAATATTATTATTATTTTATTTTTTTGGGTCAAACTCACAATTAAGCTAATTAACTTGTGCTAATTATGAGCTTGAGCTTGAGCCTGAGATTTATTTTGACCTTTAACTTAGTACTCACAATAAAAACTTTTACTGACATATTATGTCAGTGCAAATTAATTGGTATTGAGCATTTGTCAGCAGCTCAATGCATCCCTACTCCAGGGTATGCCACCGCTTAGTCAGATTTTAGCCTCTACTCGATCTTAAGCACATAATGATGATAACGGGAGGGTCCCGGAGGTGGTTCGTTTTCTTCGACCGTTCCATTCCATTTAAGAATTGCAAACGGGTTAGGGTGTTAAAATGAAAAAAAAATGTGGGAGCGACGATCTTTTTTTTTTCTCTTTCACGATATTTTCTAAGGAGCGAATTCAAAAATTTCGAGGCTAAGAGAGGTATAGTATACCTCTCTTTCCCTTACCCCATCATCATAGATGTTTTTTGGGGTGACAGAGGGGTCCACCCCTCCCCCTCCCCTAGAGCTAAAATTTTGGACCCCCCTCCTAGAAAAAAATCCGGGGCCCCCCTCTCCCAAAACTCGAGGGCGTCCGGCCTGACCCCCCTAGCGAGGCTGACCCCCCTCTCCCCCCCCCCTCCCGACCAATGTAGAAGTATAGTTTTTTTTATTTACTGTCAAAAACACGGTTTTTTAGTTAAGAACAGTGTTTAAATACACTTTTAAGGCCTAAATAGGCTGTTTTAATATATAAGATTTAATATTAGACCTAAAAACACTTAAATTATTGATTTAAAAAACTTTGTTAAAAAATCGGACCCCCCCTGACCGCCGCCCTAAATTTGAAATCTCGCACCCGGGGTCTATCCACCCTACAAAACCAGGGGGTCCGGACCCCCTGGACCCCCCTAAAAAATTTTGGCCTTCCACCCGAGAGTGGACCCCCCCCTAGCGGATGCGACCAAAAATATCTATGACCCCTATACTCATCTATGTCTGCACTGCGATAATAAAAATTTGAATTTATTACTTTTAAATTCACGCGCTATATAAAAACAATGACATTGTTAATCCTATACGATCCAACAAAATACAATAATAAAATGGATTTGCTCTAGCATCCCGAAAACATCAAGAAAACCGTATATTTTTTACATTTTGAAGTGATATATTTGATCAATCTGCAATATTATATATTGCAATGCAATATATCAATCTGCAATCAATGCAACATACCGCAAAATCACACGCGCAATTAAACAACTAAAACCCACACCCATCACACTAACAGTACAACAAACAATCACAGCAATACAACACAGCAAAACAAACAATTCAGTTGGGCCTGACAACACAAACATACAACACCTTAAACATCTAGGCAACAAAGCACTACAATACATCACAAAACTCTACACCAACATCATAAACACAAACACAATACCACACAGTTGGAAACTTTCCAACTACATCCCAATCCCAAAACCAAACAAAAACATCAACAACAGCCAATCATTCAGGCCCATCTCACTCATATCGGCACTCATAAAAACTTGCGAAAAAATCATACAACCATACATCACAAAAAAGCAACAATCCAAAAATTACACACCAACACTGCTTCAAAAAACAATACTCCACTTACACAGCATTACAAACACTTTACACTCACATAGCAGCAGGTTTTAAGGTTTTTTGCAAAACCAACACCCCCACCCCGCAGAAGTGCTAGCTCTGGACATGTCAAAGCTTTTGACACTGTCAATCACCACACACTCATACACAAACTGCGCAAACACAAGTAGCAACAACAACCCACAAAATTCATAAACAACTACATCAAAGGCCGCAAAGCATACACCACATACAACAACTACAAATCAAAACAAAAACTCATCAAAACAGGAGTCCCACAAGGATCCTGTCTATCACCCACATTATTCAACATCTACACCGCAGACATACCAACACCACCACCAAACGTACACATCATAACATATGCAGACGACATCACAATATATGCATCACACCCAAACCACCACATAGCTCAACAACAAATACAACCATACCTACACGCAATACAAGCATGGACAGACAACAACCAACTAACATTAAATGCAAGCAAAACAACATCCACACTATTCACACCAGACCCTGCAGAGTACAACACACAATTATCACTACAAATAAACAACACAACGCTCATTACAACCAAAAACCCAAAAATCTTGGGGCTCACATTCGACCCCAAGCTCACATTCAACACACACATCGCAAACACACACAGCAAAGCACGCAAAACACTCAAAATCATAAACGCACTCACAGCAACAACGTGGGGTAAACCAAAAGAAACACTCATACACACATACAAGGCAATCACTCGACCAATAATCGAGTATGCCAGCACAGTCTGGGGCCCCACTACATCACACACACAAATCAACAAACTACAAACAATACAAAACACAGCTCTCAGGGTCGCAACAGGGCACACCACAGACACAAACACACACATCATACACACAGAGGCTAAAGTCCTCCCAATAGCAACACACATCCAACTCCACGCAAAACAAGCAAAATTGGCGGCCATGTACACAAACAACCCACTTAATTATTTAACACAACAACCTGCACCCAGCAGGCTCAAAAAGCAAACAATATTTCACAACAACAACTACACAACAAACATACCTACAGACATACACAACAAAACTTACAAAGCACTAAAACAACAAATCCACACAAACACAGTCACAAACCACATAAATAACACTCCATTAAACCCAATACTTCAAACAAAAGCACCAGCAATAAGCAACGAGGAAGAAAATCTTCCTCGCGGGGTCAGGAGAACCCTCGCCCAACTCAGGGCAGGGAAATCTCCTTTCCTCTACTCCTACCTACACAAAATCAATCCAACACAACACACATCACCAAAATGCCCGCTATGCAAAACACAAACACACACAACACAACACCTTTTTACATGCACACACATCAATACGACACTGGGACCAGAGGACCTTTGGGCAAACCCCGTAGCGGTTGCTGAGCTCCTCCGGGAGTGGGAAGAGGGGGTGAGCAAGGCGAGAGGCGTGCCGGACGGATCTACCCAAGGTTGATAGAAACCCCTGGAAACTGGCAAACTTCATCAATCTGCAATATTTGTAAATTATATTGTTTTTGCTACATTTTAGTTTTTATGAAGTAGCTAATTCTTGGAAGAGAAGACTTATAAATCTGGGTTTTCCAGATATTACCACCTCCGATTTTTGTGATACAGTAAGTGTTGGTTTTTGTTACAGACGATTTGATAAGTGGTCCTACTAGGCTTCTCAGTTTGGTAATTTAGTTGAATGCTTCCACCCCCCAGACCCCATTTTTAGCGTTTGTGATATTGAGGCATTAAAATTTTATGAGGGGTTTTTAAGGTACCCCCAAATTTTAGGTAGAGGATTCAAAGAAGAAATTGTGGATTTTGGGGAAGAAGCTTTAACGCCCCACTCAATATGCCTCCTGATTAATCATGCCATTATGGTAAAGACATAAAAAACATTTAAACATTAATTATTAGGAAAAGCAAGGAAAAAATATCAATCTAAAATTTCTGCTGCATCATTGCGATATTTTGGGGTTTAAATTTTTTAAAAAAATATTACGCTTGTTTTGTTATTACTACTTTTTAAAACAAAAGACTAATTACAAAAATATTTTTACAGTGCAGTTATTTTTATAATAAAAAATAAAAGGTCCTCATTTTTTTCTGCATTTAGATGCAATCGTCTGTTGTATTTTTTGGCAAAATTTTTTAATAATGTATGCAGGCGCGCAGGCAGGATTTCGGAAGGGGGGTTACACTCCATACGAATTTTTCGAAAGGGGGGATTGTAGGGAGTTGTACTCCAAATTTTCAAAATACCGTAAAAAAACATTAAAAAGGGTAAAAAATTTTTGCGCTTCGTAAACTTGAAAAATTTTAGGTTCAAAATGATATAACATTAAAAATCGTGCGACAGCACAAAAAATTTTTAAGAAAATTGTCTTTGAAATTTTTTAGAAACATCAATTAAGAGTTGTAAAAAGGTATATAAATATCGAGCGCTGAGTGGAGCGAAGCGCGAGAAAAATTTTTAAAACAGTTCTCTTAGGTCCCCCAAATTTTTACCTCTGCCAACTTAAAAGGGGGGTTACATTACAACCCTCATAAGAACCTCCTGGCTACGCACTTGTATGTATGCATAAATTCAAAAATTAAAGGCCCCTAGCCTAAGTATTATAGAACAGGGTTTTCAGTAGCAAGCATAGATGGGCAGGCTCCCGGATTTGGGGGGTATACCCGACCCTCAATATTTAGGGGGGTGTCCCAAAAAATTTTGGGGGGTATATCTCAAATACCCGATTTTTAGCGTTTTTAGTACTAGGACCTCCCCCCCCCAATTTTAGGGGGCGTGTCGGCCATAGGTGAGAACGGTCGAGGAAGCTAGGGGGTGGTTACCCGGGGTAAATCGAAATTTGAATTCTAGGAGGAGGGTCCCAGGGGGTCCGGATCCCTAGCTTTTTAGGGGGTCGACCCGGGGTGCGACATTTTGAAATCTAGAGGGGGGTCAGGTTTTTTTATTAAAGTTATTAAAGTGTCCAAAGCAAAACAGTTTTAAACCAAAATAACTTTAATAATTGTTCTTTTTATAGGATAATACTACATTTTTTGAATAAACAGCGATATTCTGGTATAAAAAGGGTGTAAAAGCATGAATACGTTATTAAAATTTACGTTTTTGGAATAAAATTTAGTATAAAAAAGTACCTAAAATTTTTCCGAGGGAGGAGGAGGAGGGGGGTCAGATTTCAAATTCTAGAGGGGGGTCAGTGGTAAAAAATTGGTAAATATGGGGGGAGGGGGGCCTTAGATTTTCGTCTAGGGGGGTCCCAAAATTTTGTGGCTAGGGGGAGTGACCCCACCCTGCCCCCCCCCCTTTCTCACCTATGGTGTCGGCTAAACTTGGGGGTATATGGTATAAGCCCCATCCCCCCAGCCTCCTGAATTAAATTAACAGATATCGTGTATAATTATATTCTTCAAATCTCTTATTCTTCTTTTCTGATGAATTAGATAAATTTTATGTATTTTGATATAAGTAAATAAATTGGTTGGTTCTAGAGATGCATCAGCGCCAGATATTTTGACACCGGGCCGATGTCACCTTGAGTTTTGCCAGTGCCGGTACTAAGCACTAGGTGAATTTATTTATCCTAATCCAATTAGAACGAGATTTATTAGTAATTTGAAAAAAAAAAATTAATTTAATTTTTTTTAAATGCTAATTTATGTTTCTGTTTAGTTTTTAGAACTATTAGAAGAAATTAAAACGGGTTTGCTCACTGCTCAGGATCTAATCAAATGTTTCAATGACGATGGAAGAAGTAACTACATCGTGATGTTTATGAGGTGTTTTTTATTGGTTTAGAACATTTATCGTGCACAAAGCTCGGTTGTTTTTAATTTATTTATAAAAAATAATTTTTTGTCCGTTTTTCTTCTTCTCCCTCGCTATTGCCCTCGGTTAGAAACAATTTGCCCCCTGTGCTAGGTTTTTTTATGCCAAATCGACGCCACTGGCGCCTAGAATTTCTCGCTGGTGCCTAAAATTTTAGGTCTAGGCGCCACCCTGATGCCCAGATTTTTGACGACAAACTTACTTTTAACAGGTTTTTTTTGTCAACTATACAAAAAAGAACACAAAATTTTTAAGGTTTCAAAAGACTAAGTTTCAAAAATTTTCTCAAGTTTCACTTCACTCAGCGCGTGATTGTTTTCTTTTATCTACAATTTTGTTCATGTTTTTATGATATATATATAGTATAATATATTTAGGTAATAGTTCGAACTAGTTACATTTTAAGTTAAAAAAACCCGTTAAAAATAAAAATCTTAAAACACCCAATTATTAAAATTTTAGTTTTTTTTAAAATTATAACATGAAAATACCATCTGATAAAATTCTTATTTTGCTTTAAATAGTACTGCAAGAATTTTCTGCAAAGTTTTAAAAAAGAAGTTAATTTATATACAAATAAATATTATACTATGTACAGCATTTTTTCAATGCGTCATAATTAAATTGCTAACAGTAACTTACTAATTACAGGTTACAAATATATATTACTTAATTTTAGCAAGTAACTTTATAACAATCATTATTATAATTCATATATATAACCTTGCAATTTTATATCACGCAATTTATATAAATATTACATAGCAATTTATAGTAAGCATTCATTATTACAAAATTTGTTAAACTAATATTTAGCACTTTCAATAACTTTAAGTAAACTTATAATTATTTTAATCTTTATATAAATTAGTAGCACTTATTTTAATTTACAGTATACAATTACTTTATCTTAATTTTATAAAGGTAAACAGTTTTACTATATAATTTTAAAATTGTTAGGTCTTAGCTAGTTTCTTCTTAATAATATCCCCACCCCTTTCTTTCTATTATGTTTAACAGTAAAGCTTTGAGCTGTCTGGAATGGAGCTCCACTATGCAAAGCTGTGGAGCAATCCACGGAGCTCAGCCCTACTTTTGTACTAATTTTGTGAAAAATAAAAAAGGTATACCAAAGATTATTTAGTCAAAATTTTTTTGTAAACTAAAATTTTTCAAAACTTATTAAAAGCAATAAAAAAACCTTTATTCGAATAAAATAATTTAAAACATTAAAGCTTAAATAAACTTGAAATCAATTTTTTAGGGGTGGAACTTTAAAACTCAATACGCTTTAAATGAGATCTGGAGCATAGGTGGGCAGCCTCTCGAATTTTGGGTGGGTATATCCGACCCCCGAAATTGGGGGGTCCCAAACATAGATGAACACGGTCAAAAAGCTGGGGGTGGTGTACCCCGGGTATATGACATTTTAAAATCCACAAGGGGGGTCCTAGGAGGGGTCGAACCCCCCTAGCTTTCTAGGGGGTCAACCCGGGGTGGAAGATTTTGAAACCTAGAGGGGGGTCAGGTGGGGTCCAATTTCCGAAGCAAAAATATTTTTAAACCATTAAAAGTTTAATAATAGTTTTTTTTAAAGATAATACTACATTTTATTAAATAAAGAGCGATATCCAGGTAGAAAAAGTGTGTAAAAACATGAATTTGTGTTAAAAATTCACGTTTTTGGAAGAAAATTTAGTATAAAAAAAGTACTTAAAATTTTCTCGAGAGGAGAGGGGAGGTCAGATTTCAAAATCTAGAGGGGTCAGGGGTAAAAAATTCAAAATTTTGGGAGAGCCCCCCTCCTGGATTTTTTTTCTAGGGGGGGGGGCAAATTTCGAGGCTAGGGGGTGGACCCCACCCTACCCCCTTTTTTCATCTGTGGTCCCAAAAATTTTTTTGGGGGTATACTTTTAAGATCTATGTAACTCACCTAATCACAAAGTTTAATTTTATGAAAATGAAGGAGTGTCATTGTGCATTGAATTTTTGACCTATTTAAGCGCTAAAAAATGGTAAAATATTTTTCTTTAGCAAGAAACAATGTTTTTAAAACTTATTAAAAATAACTCAATAATCTAAAACATATTTTTACATTAAATAAGCTTAAAATTGTTTATTTTAGAGTGGAGTTCCGCAGCTTCCTCCGCTTTAAATGACCGAAGCTCCGGAGCATAATGTGGGAGGGTTGAAACATCACTAGTTTAAACCAAAAAAGTCCTTTGACAATTTTAAAAAAAATTCTCTTCTATTTGGTCAATTGGTGATTTTAGGTTAGTTACAAGTGGCTATCTGCAAGAAAATACGAACACCTACCAGGGTTTTATTGAAGGTGGGTTGTCAGTAAAGGAGTATTGCGCGAATGAAGTCGATCCTATGTTTCGTGAGTGCGATCATCTTTGTATTACAGCGTTGACTCACGGGTTGGGTATGTGTATGTTTTCAACGAAATTTTAAATAAAAATAAAACAAAACTAATATTTTTTATTTTTATGTTTAATTTTTTAGCTTTAATAATAATTATGAACTTGTAGCTGTTTTAATCGTAAAAGGCAATTTTTTTAGAATGTTATATCAAAACTAATGTTTTAAGGGTATATTCGTTGGTTTTAAAAATAAAAAAAAATTCTTTCAAAAGTACAGTTTTTGATCTCTAAAAATGTGTTCAAATAATATTATGAATTCAACATTTTATATGTATTTTAAATAAGAACATTTTAGTTTATAAATTTTCATTTTTAGAAATTCCTGTACGTATAGAATACATGGACAGGTCACACGCACCAGCAGGTAATCGTGTTAAATAAAATTGATTCTAATAGCATACAAAATTTCAACTCGCTATTTTTGACCAGTCTTGGGGTTTTTTTATAGTAAATTCTAGATTTTGGCTTGGCGAAACTGCCCAAACCTTAAATTGAACTTTAAACGGGTTCTATCTCGCTACCTAAAATAATAATATTAAGGCTTAGCTGAGTGAGACCGACTATATTCTATAAAATTATGTAAATCTATTGTTTATGGTGACATTCTTACTTTAGCACCGTGAAAGCAAATTGTTCCTTAAAATTAAGAAGCCGTATTTTTAAACATATGCCATATTTAATAATAAGTTGAAACAAACGCTTAACGTTTAAGTTTAAAAAAGTTTAACGCTTGGCACCCCAAAAAAACTTACAATTTTTATTTTTATTTGATGAAAAAAGCAAAAGTAGATTTACCGGTACTTAAACACGAACACATTAAAAATGTTTATGATGTTAACAACACCACTAATTTGACCACGCGTGCTACTCGTTTACAATTCTCAAAACCTACTTAAGTTTACAGCTGCAGTTAATTCCTTGATTTGGTGTTTTTGCTCAAAAACTATCGCAGATTTTTTTAATTTACGTGGCTTTATATCAATATTAATTTTAGGTGGCTATCATCACGATTTTTGTCCGGATAACAAAGATCCGCTTTTGTATTTCCTCTATAGACCTGGGCATTATGACATTTTATACCAGAATACCTCTTAATCAACAAAAGCTTTTATTTTTGTAAACACCGGAAAACTTCTGGGTATTTTTGTTTTTATTTGTCTGCGATTTGCCTCTGGTATTTAAAGTTTAAAAAATTGTTTTCAATGCGAATAATAGAACTTCTTTTTGTGCCACTTTTGGCTAAAACTATGTTGGAATAAGTCAATGAAAAGACTAATGGTTTTGTTATATTATATGAATTAAAGAAAATTAAATTTTATCGTTGATTGTAAAAATAATTTTAAGATTAACCCGTATAAAATCATTCATAAATCAAACCGAAAAATTGTGTTTTTTGTCATGTGTATTTTAAAAGTCATTTCTTTTATTAGTAAACTATTAATCAGGAATCTTTGTGTGTTTCATTTTAAACATCTGCATTTCGAAAAATAAAACTCACAAATTTTAAAAAAATTTGCAGTTTAAAATATCTGAACGACGAAAATTCCACTATTTAACAAAAAGCAGGACAAATATTTTGTGTGCAAATAATGGTTTTGTTATCTTTATGAATTATTGTAGTAAAACAGAAAAAATGTTTCTTTGGGAGGCGAACTCTGAACTTTTTCCGACACTCGTTGTAATGATAGTAACCCGCTAACCGACTGTGCTATACAACATTTCGGGTACTTTGCTCAAAAACGTATAAATAAAATTTTTCTTCGCTCACTTATAAAATTTTTCAGTTTCAAACCATGAAAAGTCCACAATAGGAGTGTGACATCACTCACTAAAGTCTAAAAAATGATGACACTGAAAAAAATGATAAAATAAATGACATTAATAAAAAATGCACTGAAAAAGTTTTTTCGGTGAACATATTTAGAAAACGTATGGTTGATTTATTCAAAAAATTATTAGTGTAAGAGTATGTTAGCTATAAATAGATGTAATTATCGTCTGAATCAACCGTAACCGCAGCCTTAGTGAGATATGTTCATCTAAAAATTTATTTCAGTCTTAAAAACCCGAGTGTTACCGAAAACTACAATTTCGGTAGTTTAACAGATGCCTTTTTTAAAATATGAGCTACATTTAAAAACTAATAGATTATTGTAATATTTGGAAATGTTTAATTTCGTTTGTTAATATAGATGTAAAATATACAAGTATTAAAACAGGTGTGATGTGGTAAATTTTTGTTTACTACAATCCAATTAAAATCTAATTTGGATGATAATTATGTTATTTATTATTAATATAATCGGACTGCATCTCTAATGCATTATTTTTAACAATCAAACATTAAGGGTAATGTCCGATTAATGTTGATTTACATACAACCCGTTCCGTGCTTTTTGCCAAAGTTTTGGTTTTAGTATGATTTATTTTTCTTTTTTAGTATTGGTGATAAAAATCCAAAAAAGTATTGTTGCTTATTTGGACGATTGCCATATTTCGGGCGGTTTTCAGTTATGTAACAAAATCTATTTTTTTAAAATAATCAGCCAATTTTGAAAACACCAGAAATATTTCAATCGATTTTTATTGTATTATAAAGTAAACTAAAGGTCATTTTCGGCAGTTGGCTATCAAACACGTGGTCTCCTAAACACAACTGGTCCAAAACTGATAATGAAAAAGCGAATTAGTTACCATGTCCCTCGGACTTTTGATGAATTTCTTTTAACTTGGTGCAAAAATAACTTTAACTGTATTGTTTTGAAGATAATAAATTAATTACTAAAATATTCTTAAATAACACATCTTCCACAAATAATAATAAAATTAATGGTACAAAAATGTCTAAGCAATATAGCTCTACAGAGAATGAGGCTAAAACCAAACTGTTTGTCCCATTTTATAATTTATGAAGTCTTCGACTTGTATATCTGTTTAACAAGTCCCCAAAATATAATTAGACACAGACCTGTGCACAGACTGGAAATGCCAGCCCCTGGAATATTAGTGGCTGTGTCCTCCCCCCACCAAAAATGGAAAAAGCTCCCAAAAATTATGACACCATTTTTTCTTCTTTTTTTTTTCTCCCCTGTTTTCCTCCTAGTTTTCCCCTGTTTAAAAAAATGGCCCTCGTTCACCCCTCTCCCTCAAAACAAAAAAACCCGGGTGGCAGTGCAGAGGTCGGATTATACAAAATTATCAAACACGCGTTAAAGTTAATATTAAACTAAAATTTAAAATTTAACAATTGTTTTCAAATTTGTTTACAACAGGCTTTGAAAGACCAGTTAAAAAATAATTGCCGTTATCATAAGATAACAGGGATGAGTGGTGGAGAATAAGGGAGTCTTTTCCAGCCTTAAAATCGTGCCCTTCTAAAAGCTGGTGGCGTGATAAAATGCATAATTATTATTTCATATATTTACGGGCTCTTCAACATCATATTTTAAGACAATAGACTAGCTCTGAATAAGAGTTTTTTTAATCTGAATAATAGTTTTTTTAATGCAGGAAAAGAGTACAATAACTACTAGCGCCAATCATATGTAGGGGAAAACTTGAGAAACAGCGAGCGACTAGTACATTTTACGGTTTAAAATATTTGAAATATTTATTGGTTCCAAATCTCGACCCCTTCTCTTCAAAATTTTTTTAAATACTTTTTAATATTACAAAAGAAAAAGCATTTTTGGGAACTTTTAGTTTTTGCCGCTTCATAGGTACGGCGCTGCTGGCGCGCTTGATTCCCAGTTTTTTAAAATTTCAATTACAGAAAAAGCTCAATTTAAAAGTTTGGAATAGACTTTAAAATTAATTTTTAAATTTTGAATAGTTTTACAACCAAAACATTAAAAAAACCTATGTAGGTTTAAAATTAGTTTCAAAACACAAATTTCCTCTTTATTTTTACTAATTCGTAATCACTGTTCACGAAAAAACTATTTTAGTGATTTCTAACTATTGTGACGTTTAATTAAAAAAATCAAAATTTATTTAGCACAAACTGATATATTAAATCAGTTCAACATAGTGAAACATATAATCGTGTAGCAATTTTTATGAAATATCGGTTTAAACTTAAGAAACTAAGATTTTGTCAAATTTTATTTTTTTTCTTTTTGTACCCTCTCTCGTACAGTAAAAGACGCTTATTCAAAACTACTCAAAAGTGATGTTCCCCGGAGCTCCGCCCTATTTGGATATTGATTTTTTTATATTAAAGACTAATTTCATGATTATTTTGTTAAAATTTTTTTTGGAACCTAAATTTTTTTCAAGATAATATAATAAAAAAATCAGAAAATGTGCATAGAACAACTTTAATCATTTTAAACTTAAATAAGTTTCAAATCCATCATTAAAGGGACGGAGCTCTGGCGCTCCTTCCGCTTTAAATGGTCGGAGCTCCGGAGCATGATATTGAAGAGTGAGAACATTAACCAGGAGGATATGACAAAAATTATATACACAATGTTTACTAGGAAACAATACCCCGGCGACTGCGACAAAACATTAACTCTGTGCGTATATTTTTTTACGGGAGTTTCATTTGCACAAAATCTTTCCTCATAAGGTTAAATCTTGGCTTTGTTTTAAATTTTTAAATGCAAAAAACTTTTCAAGACATTCATCTGAGCTTAAAAATCTCACAAACAAACAGATGATAATTTTTGCATGCGTTATAAGCATAAGTGGGCAGCCTTCCGGATTTTTTTGGAAGGGGTGGTACATGGGCGTAGCCAGGATTCGGAAAGAGGGGGGCTCCAACCGTCAACAAAATTTCCGAAAGGGGGGTCCAAATCCTTAAAGGGATGAAAAAAATTTTTCGCGCTTCGCGTAGAGTGTTTCTTACCTTGTTTATGTCACATACTTCATTGTTTTCCCATTATTCAATAAAAATAAATCTATAAAACAAGAAAAAAAATTTTACAAACAATTTAATACCTTAAAATTTTCGATTTCTAAAATATTAACAACTGAAAAATGAGTACACTAGCTAGGTTTAGGGTCGATGGAGCCGAGGGAACTTGGAGCCAAAAATAAACATCGCTAAAACCTATACCTAAGCCTAAGCAAAGCCTAAAAAAAGATGAAAATTTTTTTCGGCGGCTCCAAGTTCCCTACTTACGGCTCTAAAGACCCCGTACCCACTAGCTAAGCAATGCAAAGTGCAAAAAAATGTTTTCAAAATTACTTCTCCTAACCTTTAAATTTTTAACCCCACTATATAGCAATCTAAGGGGGAGGGGGTCGATCCAGCGTGGTCGTATCAGATTACAAAACAAAGTTACACAAGTTTGGAAATGGGGACAAATTAAAACATTAAGAATGAGGGGTCCAGCGTGGTCATACCAAGATTGATTACAAAACAAAGTAACACAAATTTAGAAGTGGAGACTATGGTAACTTACTTAATTTTGGCTACCTTTATATTTTTTTTTTGGAAAAGTTTTTCTGGTTTTTCCAATCGACCCAAAATTTGGACTAAAAATCAAACGATAGCTATTTTTGTTATTCCAGTACAAAATTTTAAAATTTTTGTTACACTTAAAGATCAGTGGAGGTTTAAAGTTGTTTTTTATAGTGGCCGAAATTAAGGAGCGAGCCATTAACTTCGGCCACCTAGAAAAAACTGGCTATAACTATTGCCAAAAGAAACAATAAAAATTTTTAAAGGTTGCTAGTTTATCCTTAGGTATTTTTTTTTGGTACATATAACTTAATTTTTTCCCGTTTGCAAACTTTAATAATTATTAGCAAGACTTTAAATAATTATGTTAAAACCTTAAAAAACAAGTTTTAATAACTTGTATTTTTGTTCAATTTTTATTTTTGGCTTAAAAAACGTCAAAAAAGCAAAAACAAATTCTTTATAATTACGGTTGTACGATAATATTTAAAAACAGTAAAAAACGGCAGGTTTTTTCACCTAAATTTTAAGGTGGCCGAAATTAACGGAATCTTAAAATGCGCTGTAGTTAAATGCATTGCAAAATGATTTTGAAGAAAATATCAGAACATGAAAATTAACAATTTGACCCTTAAATAGAAGTTCTTTTAAGGTTATATAGTGCGTTCTAAATTTGATGCAGTTTAAACACAAATCAAAAATTAAGAAAATCACAAAAAATTCACTTTTTGTATGAAAATCTTGATAATGTGGAATAACAAAAATAAAAAAACTTTTGCAAAAACATTTTATTTAACATTAATCCAGTTACTTTTGTGCTAGTTCTTTTTTATTTTAAAAATAAGCCAATTTTCTAACACCCTAAGTTGGTGGCCGAAATTAAGGCCTGGCCGAAATTAGGTCAGATACCCTATATAATTAATTGAGCGCTGAGCAGGGCGAAGCGCGAGAAGTTGTTTAAAAAATGACCGTTGACCCAAAAGGGGGTCTAACCCCAAATTTTTCATTTTGCCGACCCAAAAGAGGGGTCTAGACCATAGGTGGGCAGAAGGGGGGTTATACCCCCCAAAAATCCCGATTATAGCCGACACCCCCCTAAAATTTGCGGGTACTCCAGGACACCCCACCTAAAATTGGGCAACCCCTAAATTTTATCGGGGTATCTAGGCAGTAATCGAGATTTTTTGGAGGGTATAACCCCCTCCCCTGCGCACCTTATGGTGATAAGTTTTGTCGCCAGTGCCAGTGTAAATGACCTTAGGCAATCAAAAATAATTTAATAAATAAAATTACATTCACCAATATGGCCACGAAAACTGAGGTAAAAATAATCCCGAAAGCTATGCGTATCACAAAATAAACCAAACAAAAATGTTTTGAGGTGTTAAAGTTTTGAAGGCACTAAAATCTGTACACAATAGTGTTAGGCTCTTCGTTTTTGTGTTTTCCGTGAGATTTCTTCTCGGAAGAGCTTCCGAAGACGGATTTGTTTAAATATCGCAAAGAAAAGTCCCGTTCTATCAGATGATCTTTGAAATTCCTTGTCTGAGGGTTCTGGGACTCTAAATATTCGAAAAGTATAAAGTTTTGTTTCAAAACGGTAGTATTGCTCAATTCAAACTGCCTTACGATAACATGCCCTAATGATTTTCTTTTTTTGCGTGGTGTTCGGGTTTTTCATCTTAATGCTCCAGGATTTTGTTTATAATATTCTTTGTTTTGGTTGCAAAATGAAGCGCCTAAATATCATCGTGGAACCATCAGAAGAATTGTAACTCGTATTTGTAAGAATCCTACAGAATATTATTAATTTGTTTAACACAATCACTAAGAAATGAAACTTTACAATGTTTCGAACTGGACATTATGAAAAAACCATGAATAAAAGGAAAACCGCAATTCATGTAAAGAAAATGATACTAAAAATTATCAACAGTATTAATCAAATATTTTCTAACAAAGGTCAGCTTATTTCAGTGCATTTTTAAATGCTTTAGCTGTGTCCTGCATCATGCGAATTATATAAATAAATAAACAAAACAACATTCAGTCTTTATGATTTTACTGCGTATCCAACACAGGTGAAAAGAGCGTATTGATCGTCTTAGTGTTGATAAAGGATATGCTTGTGACCAAATGTGAAGTACAAAAATGAGATTTGTACTGGAAAAGGTGAAACGAACGGAATATTCAATTTGTACGGACAATGTCATTCTAAAAGTATTGTATAGGCTAGTTCGGAATAAGCGTCTTTTACTGTACGAGAGAGGGTACAAAAACAAAAAAATAAAATTTGAAAAAATCTTAGTTTTCTTAGTTTCTTAAATTTAAACCTATACCTCATAAAAATTGCTTCACGATGATATGTTGAAGTGGTGTAATATATCAGTTTGTGCTAAATAAATTTTTGTTTTTTAATTAAACGTCACAATAGTTTAAAATCACAACTAAAATAGTATTATCCTCAACAGTGATTTCAAATTAGTAAAAATAAAGATGAAATTTGTGCTTTTAAACTAATTTTAAACCTACATAGTTTTTTTTTAATGTTTTGCTTGTAAAACTATTCAAAACTTAAAAATTAATTTTAAAAAGTCCATTCCAAACTTTTAAATTAAGCATTTTCTGTAGTTGAAACATTAAAAAACTGGGAAACAAGCGCGCCAGCAGCGCCGTACCTACGAAGCGGCAAAAAACTAAAAATCCCCAAAAACTGTTTTTGCTTTTGCAATATTTAAAAAGTATTTAGGAAATTTTAAAGAGAAGGGGTCGAGATTTTAAACCAATAAATATTTGAAATATTTTAAACCATAAAATGTACTATTCGCTCGCTGTTTCTCAATTTTCCCTCTACATATGATTGGCGCTATTTTTTAATTATTTCAACTACAGAGAACTACAACTTAGAGCTATTTTAAATATTTTTAATAGTAACTCTCCTATGTACGAAACTTAGGGAAGTTCCGCGAAACTTGCTCCGCTTTAAATGGAACTACAACGAACTCCAATACACGACTTTTTAAGCAGAAACATTACAAACAAAAATTGCCTTTTTCATAAAATATTTTCCGTTGAAAAATTTTCATTTGTATTCTAAATCATTCATTTTAAAACATGTTCAAAATCGTTTACTTGTTCTAATTTTAAAAGCTCTATTTAATAATAAGCATTGCGTGATGCACCCTAAACTGCTTTGTCCTTGTAAATCGGCATAGTGTTTAGGTGTGAATTGTTTATAGAAAACTTGAAGAACTTACTTTTTTCAAAAGGTGCCATGAGTCTTTCAGCAAAATCTATAAAAAATATATGTTTAATATTTTTAGAATTTATGTCGAAAATCTTAAAAAAATGGGGTTTGTAAGACACAAATTGACTAATTTTATTTAGATGCGAACATTCTTTTGTGTTATACATTCTTGCTTAAACTAGTATCCTACCTTTTCGTCTTTCATTTTAGTTTATAGCTTAATAATAAAAACGAATACCTTTGTGGATTAAAGGAACGTAATCCTCCACTGTAATCTTCACAAACAATGACGGCAACCCCAAAGGTTGATTGCAAGAGTTTCGCAAGGATATGTGCCTGAAACAACCTATGACAGTTAACCTTATAATATCACAAGCGTATTCCTTTGTACTATAGTTTTAAAAAAAATTGCATATGATGTTGTTGAAAAAAGGGAAAGATAAAACGGACATCAAATATCTTGAAGGGAAACAAATTTTTAAAAATATAATATTAAAATATAATATAAGAATTAGAAGTAATGTAATACAAATTTAATAGATTAAAGATGAATTCTCAGGGTGAAAATAGCTGGGTGATAAAGTAACCACTCGTTCTTCGAGAAAATATCACGTGGAGAGGAAAAAACACCTGACGCAACTTAACAATAATTGGTTTACATCATCCTTGACAACTTTTTTATTATTTTTATTCTTGCGCGTTTATTCTTCATTTCTTTCTGACGGCGACCGGTTACGCCCTTAATTTCAGCCTGAAAGATTTTAAGTTTAGATAATAAATGAAAAATTTATTAATTAAAATATATCTCTGAATTACACTCTTTTGTTTTGGCTTCGGAAATCGATATATACATAGCGTTAGCGTTTCCCTATGTACAAATTTTCTTCGTTTTCTTAATCTCTCGCGTTTTAACGCAAGAAACATACCACTTTGAAGTCCAATTCAAAAAAGGGAATAAAATGGTGTTGGTTTCCGTGGCGTCTCGAAAAGGGGCAGATTTGAAAAATCTTATCAATACCGCTATTTTAAACAAAGTCATTACAAAATCAAACTTTATGTAGCTTTGTAGCATAGGTATTTGTAAAATTAAAAAAAAAACACGAAGAGGCAGCATACCTATAACCAGGTCTTATATATTCGACTGGCAGGGATCGAAATCCTATCATTTCCTTCTTTCCTTGTTCATCGTATACCGCTAATCTAAGAAATGCCAACTCCGGAAGACAGATCTTAATAAAAAAACAACATTTTTCCTAGTTTTTATATCGACTTTTGCCCAGTGGTTTAGCAAGGATTTGTTTATAGTGTAATATCCTTGTTCCCTATATAGTTTTTCAACTAATGACCTCCCAAAATTCCCGAGCTCCACTTTAATTTTACACTATAGTCCGTACAAAAATGATCTGGGCTGAAAAAAAAACATTACACGAGCATATTTCGCTAACAATAGGGTCAATTTATACAGAAAAAAATTTTATTAGCGTTATGGAATCTTAGCTATCCATTGATATAACTATCGTCTAAATCAACTTTTTGTTACTCGTTAAAAAATGTTTTACTCCACATTATTTTTGTGGGAACCTTAATTTTCTAAATAACCGATAAATCTCACGTAAGAATTAATTTGCATATTCCGTCGGCCAAAACCATTAAACCCAAAAATCTAGACGATTGATGCAAATTAAAACACGCTAATATAAATTATTTTTTACGTGAGATTCATCGATTACTGACTACATATATATTGTTACTCTTCTTTTTAGCATCGAAAACAATATAAATTGATTTGGAATTTAATAGATTGCTGAGGATTTATAAGTATAAATTATATATTTTCGGGCGTAATGTTAAAACTGGTAAAACTTTTATTTCTACGTTTCGAAACAGACAACGTGTTTTCTTTGTCAGGAAAAGGCTAAAACAAATAAAATATTAATAAATTAAGCTTACAAATACTTTTAAAGAACATTACATAATCAAGCTTTTTTTCGCTACATAAACGTGGTAAAATTAATTAGTCTCAATTTTTTTACGTCTCAATTATTTTTTACCACGTTTATGTATCACGTTCATGTAGCGAAAAAAGCGTTATAATGTAATGTTCTTTAAAAGTATTTGTAAGCTTAATTTATTAATAATATATTCGTTTATAGCCTTTTCCTCACGAAGAAACACGTTGTTTGTTTCGAAACGTAGAAATAAAAGTTTTACCAGTTTGAGGATTACGCCCGAAAGTATATAATTTATAAATATAAATTGAACATTAAATTACTTGTAATTAGTGTTGGGGTTAGTTAACTACGATCGATTGATTGCAAGGTGTTAAACACGTATACACAATATACATTAACGAAGTGCAGCATGTAGCAGTAGAATGATAAACTGACAAATCATCGTCACTATGACACAATGAGTCAGAAGCGTTATGAAATACTCGTAACTATGACTCTTTTTATCCTTTAACACACAGATAGGAAAAATAATATAAGTCACAGTTACGTTGAATTTATACAGATTGTGCTTCTTTCTGCCAAACTAACGACAAAATACCTTTTCAAATTTGAACACATGAGGCTCAAATGTGGGGTTAATACCGTTTCGGCGGCCGCATCTGGTACGGAACCCTGTATCGGAAACTTGTTTGGTGTCAGCATCCAGACCTATTAACTCAACTTCCACGAAAGGTACTGGAACCCGGTCGCAATTCACAGAAAGAAACTGACCTGAGAGAATCTAAAGTTTTATTAAAAATATAAAAAAAATAAAAACCAGTAAAATATATTTAAAGATTAATATCAATTAAAGGAAGTAAATACAAAAAAAAACTGTATTTTAATCCAAAAACGTTAATAATAAAAACACTAAAAGCCATTTTATTAATTGCAAGAATTTTTTACAAAAAAGTTTTGTCATCAAAATCAGACGATTCTTGCCAAACAAAACAAAACGTTAAAAATATATAACATATTGATAAATATTTTGCACATTGAACCAATTGGGAGTCATTATGTAAAAAATGTAAATATGTCATTATTGTAAACTAGCCTTGAAAAATGCTCTAAGAATAGAGCAGGAAAAAGGGGCGATTTTTCCCCGGGCGTATGTTTAGACAGAAAAGATGTAGACTAGTCTGAGATGGACATTATGTGGACTATAGGAAATTTGCATTTGGTTTGGCCAGCTGCTCACTAAATAAAAATTTCTACGATATGATAATGATTTGTTTATACATTGATCTAATCACACAGCACTGTTGCATTTTTTTTTAGTTTGATGAAATGTCAATTGAAAAAATCATACTCACAGCAATCTTTGACAAGCGCGAAATCGCCACTTTTTCAATTAGAAGGTTATATTTGTATGTTAAGAAACAACTATAAATTTGAAAAAGTGGCAATTTCGCGCTTGTCAAAGATTGCTGTGAGTATGATTTTTTCAATTGACATTTCATCAAACTAAAAAAATGCAACAGTGCTGTGTGATTAGATCAATGTATAAACAAATCATTATCATATCGTAGAAATTTTTATTTAGTGAGCAGCTGGCCAAACCAAATGCAAATTTCCTATAGTCCGCATAATGTCCATCTCAGACTAGTCTACATCTTTTCTGTCTAAACATACGCCCGGGGAAAAATCGCCCCTTTTTCCTGCTCTATTCTTAGAGCATTTTTCAAGGCTAGTCTACCACTTTTTTGAATTAAATTAAAAAATAGCCTAATAAACTATAGTTTTAGCTGCGCAATGACATATGTTTATAATCATTCCTTTGCCGAGATAAAATAAAAAATAATAAGAAGAAGAAGATGAATTTAAATTACAAAATTAACCCACGTTGTTTAATTATAGTTAGTGCGGTGCAGTTGCGCTCCAGACAAAGTTGGCGCGATGCCGTGCGCCAATGATTGCAATTATAATTTTTAAAGTAAAAATAATAATAATAATAATAATAAGATGATGAACATGAATAACAAAATTTACTCACGTTGTCTAAGTATAGTTGGCGCGGTGCCGTGGGTTAAATTGCAGTTGGCACCCCGCACCACCGATGATTACCGGCGCGTGGCGCTCCCGCGCCACCGACGCTTATTATTATTTTTTAATAAATAAAACTTTGAATGAATTTTGTCATCAGTAATGCAAGAATTAAAAAAAGTACTCTGTTGTTTTTGCCGTTTTCCGCGCGGTTGAAGCAGATGGCGCTGGGAACTGACGCCGTTTCTGCCACCAATTAAAACCGGTCTGCTATTTTTGTGCGGTTTTTATTTTTTTTATATTTTAAATAAAAATTTTCAACATATTCTTCTCAGGTCAGTTTCTTTCTGTGAATTGTGCGACCGTTCAGTACCTTTTTCGTGGAAGTTGAGTTAATAGGTCTCAATATTGACACCAAACAGTTTTCAATACAGGTTCCCGTACCAGATGCGGCCGCCGAACGGTATTAACCCCACATTTGAGCCTCATGTGTTCAAATTTGAAAAGGTATTTTGTCGTTAGTTGGCAGAAAAAAGCACAATCTATAAATTCAACGTAACTGTGACTTATATTATTTTTCCCTTGTGTGTGTGTGTTAAAGGATAAAAAGTCGTCTGGTTGGGGTCCTTCGTGACGCTTCTGACTCGTATATTCATAGTGACGATGATTTATTCATTTTATATCATTCTACTGCTACATGCTGCACTCGTTAATGTATATTGTGTATACGTGTTTAACACCTTGCAATTGATCATAACTAACCCAAAACCGTAGAGTGAGTTAATGTTCAATTATGTATGATTATACTTTAACCATAACATTGGAGATTGGTAAAACTTTTATTTCTACATTTCAAACAAACAACATCTTTCTTCGTGAGGAAGGGCTCTAAACGAATATATTATTAATAATTAACTTACAAACATTTTTAAAGAACATTACATTCTAACACACTTTTTCGCTACATGAAAGTGATACATAAACGTGGTAAAAAATAATTGAGACGTAAAAAATTGACTTAATTAATTTTTACCACGTTTATGTAGCGAAAAAGCCTAATTATGTAATATTCTTTAAAAAGTATTTGTCAGCTTAATTTATTAATATTTTGTTGTTTTCGTTTTCTGACAGAAGAAAACACGTTGTCTGTTTTGGAACGTAGAAATAAAAGTTTACCAGTTTAACATTACGCCCGAAAATACTTGTGGGTTATACTTATCAAATCCTCAGCAAATTCCAAATCATTATATTGTTTTCGATGCTAAAAATAACAATATATATATGTAGTCATAATAAATAAATATACACGTGCAAAAAATAATTATATATTATTAGCGTGTTTTAATTTGCATCGATCATCTAGATTTTTGGGTTTTAATGGTTTGAGGCCGACAAAATATGCAATTAATTCTTACGTAGATTTATCAGAGTTTATTCAAAAAATTAAGCACCACAAAAAATCGGTGTCCAAATTCGAAAAACATTTTTTAACGAGTAACAAAAAGTTGATTTCAGACAATAGTTATATCAATGGATAGCTAATTTCCATAATTTAATAAAAATTTTTTTCTGTATAAATTGACCCTATTGTTAGTTCGTGTAATGTTTTTTTTTTCAGCCCGGT
>JASAMX010030993.1:0-24952 GCA_030248175.1 Microlaimidae sp. YZB2_3 | reverse complement strand
CGGTTTATTGTCTTGGTTCAGATTACGTATTGCTCCATAATTAGAGAACGTGGGTAAATTTTGAAATTCAGAACCTTCTTCTTCTTCTTCTTCTTATTATTATTATTATTATTATTTTCCAACGCTCCATCCTTAAAAGCGATATTCCTCATTCGTTATTGGTTGATCAAAAATAAACATGGGCTCATAAGAAAGAAGAAGGAATTACGCAACTTTCTTAGGAAGCACTTTTTTCATTTAGGTCCTTGTTATCGATTTATTGATCAAAATAAAAAATTTGAAAAATAGACAAATAAAAACTCCCAACCGCACAATAACAGCCTTTTGGCAACAATAAGGATTATACAGAGCAGACAACCAACATCCCCTCATAAAAACCGCACAAAAAAAGCAGACGGGTTTTAATTGGTGGCAGAAACCGAACCAAATCCCAGCGCCATCTGCTTCAACCGCGCGGAAATCGGTGAAAACAACAAAGTACTTTTTTTAATTCTTGCATTACTGATGACAAAATTAATTCAAAGTTTTATTTATTAAAAAATAATAATAAGCGTCTGTGGCGCGGGAGCGCCACGCGCCGGTAGGTAATCATCGGTGGTGCGGGGGCGCCACACTGCAATTTAACCTACCACACCGCAGGGGTAAATTTTGTAATTTAATATCATCTTCTTCTTATTATTATTTTTTTATTTAAAAAAGTATATCTTGGCAACGGAATGATTATAAACATATGTCATTGCACAGCTAAAACTATAGTTTATTAGGCTATTTTTTTAATTTAATTCAAAAAAAGTGGTAGACTAGCCTTGAAAAATGCTCTAAGAATAGAGCAGGAAAAAGGGGCGATTTTTCCCCGGGCGTATGTTTAGACAGAAAAGATGTGGACTAGTCTGAGATGGACATTATGTGGACTATAGAAAATTTGCATTTGGTTTGGGCAGCTGCTCACTAAAAAAAATTTCTACCACACGATAATGATTTGTTTATACATTGATCTAATCACACAGCACTGTTGCATTTTTCTTAGTTTGATAAAATGTCAATTGAAAAAATTATACTCACAGCAATTTTTGACAAGCGCGAAATCGCCACTTTTTCAAATTTATAGCTGTTTCTTACACATACAAATATAACCTTCAAATTGAAAAAGTGGCGATTTCGCGCTTGTCAAAGATTGCTGTGAGTATAATTTTTTTTTCAATTGATATTTTATCAACCTAAGAAAAATGCAACAGTGCTGTGTGATTAGATCAATGTATAAACAAATCATTATCGTGTGGTAGAAATTTTTTTTAGTGAGCAGCTGCCCAAACCAAATGCAAATTTTCTATAGTCCACATAATGTCCATCTCAGACTAGTCCACATCTTTTCTGTCTAAACATACGCCTGGGGAAAAATCGCCCCTTTTTCCTGCTCTATTCTTAGAGCATTTTTCAAGGATAGTTTTATATTTATCAAAAATACTTTTATCTCTTAGCTTTTAAAATTTTTAGTTTTATTAAAGTTTTAACTGGTTTAAAACATATAGTTTTATATTTGTTTTACGGTTTTATTCCGTATTTATTGCAGAAATTTTAAAGTATACTGTCACAGATGCTATTTTGCCCCACCCGGACTGCTGCTTTAATACTGAAACGATCGAGCTGAATTATAAAAATGTGCTGTAGACCCATCCTATGTAGTCAGGTAGGTTTGGTATTAAAGGAGCAGTTCGTTTCGGGCGATATAGGAATTTGATTTGTGACAGTGCTCCTTTAAAGTATATTACGCATCGTATAATTACACCTATTTAAAAATTTTAAAAAAAAGTTATATGTTTATTATGTTATATAAAAATTTTTTATATGTTTAAGCTCATTAATCTTCAGCTTTTATTTATTCTATCTATGTTTTCCATAATTACACCTATTTAAAATTTTTTAAAAAAAGTTATATGTTTATTATGTTATATAAGAATCATTTATATGTTTAAACTCATTAATCTTTAGCTTTTATTAATTTTATCTATGTTTTCTATATTTATGAATGATTATACATTTCAACTTCAAAGATTATTTTGTATTTTACTTTGTCTAATGATGATAATACGACACAACGAAATGTTAGTATGTTAGTAAGTTGTTTTATAATTATAAAAACATGCTACCGAATAATTAGATTAAAGAAGCACTGTCACAAATCAAAATCCTATATCGCCCAACCCGGACTGCTCCTTTAATACTGAACCAATCGAGCTGAATTTTAAAAATGTGGTAGCCTTGTAATGGAGCACTCCAAATCCCGAATTTTAATTAGGTAGGTTTGACATTAAAGGAGCAGTCCGTTTCGGGCGATATAGGAATTTGATTTGTGACAGTGCTCCTTTAAGTTTTGAACTGTTTATTTCAAATAAGAAAAAAAAAGATCAAGTAATCATAAAATTAAAGGTTTATAAAACAAAACATAAAAACATAAATTATATAGCGAAATTGAAAATATTATTCTAAAATTAACGCAAAAGATACCTTTTATTATTTCTCAAAACTATACTAGAATTTTGCATTTTTCTTATAACACCTAGTCTGTTAAGCTCTGTCAGAACAAGATAGCATCAATATCCTCTAGGACGAAGTTGAGCAATCACATGGCTGGTTTCGGTCAACACTTTGTAGCGCTCTTTTGCTCTATTTCTGGCTTCTGTAATCTGAGGAGATTCCTTGAACAAATTACCACCTTCTTCAAATGAGCAATAGTTTGTCAACTTTTCGTGAAGAACTCCATCCAGGTTGTCCATTGAGTAGGCAACCACGTGATACATGAAAGACTTGGGAATCCCGTCTAATTATTTTTTCAACTATCAACATATAAGCTTTACAGCGATGACAAGTTCCATTGTGTGGTCAAGTTGAATTTCTTGTACATAGTTGTTTTCCTTCACAATTTTAATACCATTGGGATCTGGTGGTTTTACCACAGACGTTGGCGTGTCTGGTTTTTCATTTTTATCATTCATCACTAAATAAAATTGAGTATCACGGGAATTTTTGCTATTGCTTGAGCCTGATTCACTAAGCTCCTCTTCATTTATTGACCTTTCATTATCAGATATCTGACTTTCTTGAATTTGCTGAACCAAATTGTGTGCCTTCTTTCTTAGCTTGATTTTGGGATCGCGGCTTGGTGCTTTTGGCGATGGAAGTGCAGATAAATCTTCAATCTGCGGCCGGTTCGAAATATTTTGTTGTTCGTAAGAAATATTTGGTTTTTTGTGTTGTGAATTTGCAATTACTCGTTTGTATTCTTAAGCAAACTTTTTTTTTCACGCCTAAATTCCGTTTTCACATAAGGGTTGTTGATGTTGATGTATCCAACTTCCGTATCAATGCTTTTCGCTATTTCTTTCAGCGTTTGCTGTAGCCTTTTTTCTAAATATTTCAGCGCTTTTTGGCTTATTCGACCCACTAGGTTTGGGAAACGTTGAATGATCTCTTTCATAGCACTTAGCGATGATTTTGCGATTATTTTCATTTCATTATCACATGATTGTGCCAAATCCAATGACGGTTTTTTTCAGCTGTTTGATAAACGGTCGGACTGTTTGTTGAAATGCCTCCTCTGCAGTAAAAAGACAAGTCCAAACACCTTTTGCTGATTGGCAAACGATTTGAAGACGGTCTATGTTTAAATTTCTGTTGAAAAACTGTTTTAAATCTTCAGGATATTTTCCAAAAAAAAGATTATGTATTTTTCTACCTCCTTCAATTCGGTCATCAGGAATATGTTTGAAGTTTCCATTTAGGAAATCTTTTACCCTTTGGTTTAATTCTTTAATTATTTCTTTTAAATATTTGCTTTCTTCATGACTTCCTGACTGGTGTTCCAAAATTTTAAAGTTGTTCTCTTGTCACTTCTATCTGCAGTAAAAGTTCATCTTGAATTCTTGGCAATAAATCACTAATGTGCTTCGTTAGTACTTTTGACAACAAAAGTCCCAGATACTTACTGCCGGACTTATTGGCGAGAGTGCGGTAGTGCTTAAAAAATCCATTTCAATTCGACGACCCTGTTCGATGTTCACCCCTTCAACGATTTTTTTAGAGCGGTTTCTAATTCCGACTATTCCCAATTTGATAGGATATGTTTTTCCTTGGAGCATTGATAGGGCACTTGTTCCTGGCTCCACCATACCCAGTTTGGTGATCACGGCCCCTGTTCTTTCGCCTGTTGGATCTACAATTAATATCATCGTAGGCTGGATAAACACACAGGATAATTGTGTTGGGATGACTGATGTATTTCTGCACTAGATTTTCAATTTTTTTCTCCAATGTTTTCATCAATATTTCTCATTGGCACTGCCACCAGCCTCGGTAGATCTATAAGAGTGACTGTGCTGACTTTGTTGGAGAAATTTTCAGAATAATTGGATCGTCGCAAATGTCTTTTTTGCTTTAACATTTTTGCTGGGTTGTTGGGTTTCTTTTTCTATAATTTTTTTTTACTTATTGAAAATCTGTATTTTTTCATTCTTGCCGTCTAGTTCAGGAAAAACAGCCCATTCTGAAGGGCCATTTTCGGACAAATCATCCTCCAAAACATGAATAAGCTGAAACTGTAACACCTTCGAGTCACAGAAACTCCTTTCCCACCACTCTCCAGAAGAGAACTTTTGCCACTGTTCTGAGCCCAAACCACAACAATTTGTAGAAGATCTAGGTGGCTGTCTTGTCCATAGGTGGACAGGGGGTTGTACCCTCCCCAAAAAAAATCCCGATTAAAGCCGACATCCCCCCTAAAATTTGGGGGTACCCCGGACACTCCCCCCCTAAAATTTAAGGGGTTCCAGTACTAAAAACGCTAAAAATGGGGTATTTGAGGTATAGGGTAGTGCATTTAATTTTGGCACTTTTTTGTTTTTTCGATGTAACCTTTTACTGTATAACCCGATTTTCATGTTTGATAGCTCATTTTGAAGCTTTCACGATACTGCGTTGCGTCACAAAAGTTTCATTGTACGAAAGTAGTTTTTTACTTAATTCAGTTTTTTAAAAAAATGGAAAATTGCCAAAATTAAATGTGTGCATTTAATTTTGGCACTTCACAAACAATCTATTGTTTCTAAGTCAAAAAATCATCATTTTCAAAAATTTAAAAGCTTATCATTATCTCCAGACAGTTTTCTTTAATTTAAGCTTCTACTTGTTCAACGTGTAACTGGCAAAAAGTTACAGCTAAAATGCCAAATGGTATCAAAATGAGCAAAATTTGGGAAAAAAGTGCATTTAATTTCGGCACTTTTTAAAAGGACCCCCTTAATCGAGTTTAAGTGCAGTGCTATGACCCCTACACATTTCAACGTTGTCTTTTAACTATTTACAACTACAATTTAACACCCGACCACTTAATTCAACCCGTTTTTACCTACAGCAATATGTGTGCCGAAATTACACTATTTTATTTTATAACAATTGCTCACCACAGACGCAACGTAGAACCACAGGGACTAAAAATTCTGAAAATAGACTAAATTTTACCAGGACAGTTTAATATTTAAACCAATTTATTACGTAATCATGAAATGCCCATGTTCTAAAAACGAGTAACAATTTTATTTTTTATAAATCACACAATTTCACATGAAAATATCATAACATAAGAAATAAAAAGCTCACGACAGTCATCTACATATAATTACCTCTCATTCGAGCTATCAAATGTCGTATTCCGTCCAGAATCACCAAAGATATAGTCCAAAATCAAAAATGCCCAATTTGGAAAAGTGCCGAAATTAAATGCACTACCCTATCCCCCCAAAAAAAATTTTTGGGACACCCCCCAATTTCGGGGGTAGGGTATACCCCCAAAATCCGGGAGGCTGCCCACCTATGGTCCTGTTCCACTGAGCTCAGAATATTTTGATGATCAGCAACTACCGGAATAAGTCCTTTCATGTTTTTAGCAGCGAAGCTTTCTGATACGTTAATAAGTTTAGAATTTGAGCAAACCGTTTTTAAATTTGAGGTTAAACATTAGCTTTGCACAAGAAATGAATGAAAACTAATCTAAAACTTTACTTTTATACCATGAGATTTGAAATATTCGCCGAATGCAACTGTTTTCAAAAGTGGTCTACTTATATAAAAAAATACATCTACAATTTAGATGCGAAGTCAGATTACAATAAAAAGATATTTTTTTAGCAAAAAATTCTAATAATAAAATTGCTTGCGGAAAAGCTACTCAAGGCAAGCACTTACTATTTTTTGTTTGATACATTAGTATGATTTTAATTAAGGTGTAATATTTCAATGTGTTAAATCATAATAAATTAGATGGGTTATTTCTTGTCTTAGAAATAACTTCGAAATAGTCGAAACATGCCGATAGTTTAGAAATAGTCGAAACCATTCTGATAGTTTTTAAAAGAAACGCTATCAAATCAGCGTCAAAAAGTTCGTCTCCACAATGTTAACCATCTTGTTATTTAAAGCAGTGCGTTTATGAGGACTGCTCTTCTAGATAAACAAAATTATGAAATCAGCGTCTGCCAGTTCAGATCCACCAGAATATTTGACGCTTAAAGATTTTTTAAGCATTCAAAAGGTTTTCGTTTGTAACATATGTTTTTCGGGTTTTTTTGTGTACGTGTTTCCACCCTTTTTGACTACTTTTTGCATATACGTATTAATTAAAGTGTAGGCGGTTTCCACGGCGCACCAACTATTATGCGCTGTTTGTTTTAAGGTGCATGCAAGGGGCATACTTGGGCCGTTTAACGTCACTTTTTTCCACGGAACTATTTTATATTTTTTATATATCGTGGTTAACATGACAGAATGGGTGAGAGTGGTTATAAAATACTCGAAAATGTTCTTTTTCATTTTTCTATTCAAAAAGACAATAAAAAGTATGAGTGAGAGTAGACTATGAAAACAATATTATTATGAGACACGTTGATTTTAGATTCATTGAGACTATTTACGTTGTAGTAACAAAGATATTGTATTATTATTAGTCCAAACATACAACACAAATCACAAAACACACTAAATCTATGCGTTAAAAAAGTTTTCCATTAAAAACATATTTTACAAAAAATTTTTGAAAATAAAATTTTTTTTAAAATATTTATTTCAGTTTTGCATTATCTTTTAAAATCGTCATTTTGTAGAAGAACTACATTCCTGTTAAAACTTTAATTTATATTATTATTATAATTATTTAAAATTGTCTATAATTACAGTAAAAGTTGATTTATTTACAAAGTGTTAAATAAATAATACAAAATGCGTGTTATTTTATTTTTTTATTTTTGATTTTTTCTTTGAAAACTTTCGTATCTGTTTTTTCTCTAGTGATTCAAGTTGTTTAAGCTCTTTATCGAAGCCATTTTTTTCCAAATAACGCTGAAAAAAAAAAACTCATATAAATAAATTAGGAAAGTTTTAGCATTTACTAATACACATCTTCAATTTTTTGCCTCTGCTAGTTTTATACACTATTTAAATAAAAATTAAGTTAAAACAATAAATCTAACATACTAATTTATCCTGAGTCGTGTGAATTTTGAATGAAAATTAAAAAGTCATCACAGAAAAAATTAAATTCAGGTACGCGTTTTTTAAGCGCGAACCTGAAAATTAAATTTTAAAATTTTAAAAATGCAACGGAAATTTTTTTATTCGAAATAACAATTACCACAAAAACACTTTGGAATTAATCTTTGGCTATCGATCGAAAACAGTCACAATTTGGTTAATATTGAGGGAAGAATTACGTACTTTTAAAAACAAAACTGTGTTATTTTTTATATTTTAATGAAAAACGCAATGATGGTTTCAGAGGCACGGACACGACGGGATGAGGGGTAACCCCCGTTGCGGAGGAGTTAACCCTTCAAATTCTGGGAAGTGGTTTAAAGGGTTAACTCCTTCCCATTTTAGAAAACTAAAGAAAAAATGTTTTAAAAATGACTTCTAATACCTTACCATAGGTGAACATAGGGGGTCGGTAGGGTCCTCTCCTCTTTCTCCTTAGCCTCGAATTTTCGAACCCCCTAGAAAAAAAATCTAGGGGTTCCCACTCTCTCAAATTTCTTTTCATTTGACACCCTACCCGTAACCTCCCTCTGAAACTCTCAAATGACCCCTTGCCCCCCCCCCCTGCCAGCCAGATTTAAAGTATACATTTAGATAAAAAATTTACTGTCAAAAAAACGATTTTGTACTATAAAACAGTAGTTTTGTACAATTTTTATATTTAAATAGCTTATTATTTAGTCTTTTAAATTCTATATTCGTGCTAACACTTAAATTTATGATCAAAAAAATTTTGTTTGACAACCGGACCACAACTGACCCCCCTTTAGATTACTCACTGGTCTGGTCTACCCTCCTAGAAATCTAGACGGGTACGGGCCGTAATATGTACACATTAAAAAGCATGTATCAAAAAGTTTGTGAATTTTAGATTTTTTTCGACACTTAAGAGTAAGAATTAGCTTTATAATGTGCTCATTTTTGAGATGGTAAGTTTTTTCATGAGGGTAAGTCTATACAATTAAAAACAAAAAATAATGATTTGCAATATAATCGGAAAGATTGATATTAAAAAAAAACAATATGAGAAAGATTTGAAACTCACTTAAAAGAAATAGGATTACATTTTTGGGACAGTGAGCCACAATTTTTTTGATCGTATTTTTGGTGTTGATCGTCTAGTTTTTTCCCACCTCAGAACAGATAAAGACAAGCAGACTTAACACCTTCTAAAATTATGAAATTTTGTCATGATGACCCGCCCCGACGGCCCCACCTTAAAAGCTTCACCACTTCAGTTTTTTTTAAAAAAATATCACCTGAAACTCTTTATGAATGCTTGTGAATAATTCATTGCGCTGCAATTCAGGTAGATTTCGTAACTCGCTCATTATTTTGTCTATTTCCTTTCTTTTTTCTAACCAAGCACGGGCGTACTCTTCTGGCAAACCCGGTATTAAGTCCTAAACACATTCTTGTTAAAAATTTGCTATGACTTTGTGTATGACTGGATATTTTCATTCATCAACAGTTTTATGGTTTTAATAAGTTTAAAAAAATAGTTTACAAAAAGTTTTTAAACATAATAATTTATGTCATTACTCTTTAATTATTCATGAAATTAGTACCAAAATAGGGGAGCTCTCTGGAGCTCCGAGGAACGTCACTAGCATTAATATAAACAAAACAAATTTATATTTACAGTTGAACAAAAAAAAAACACCTATTTACAGTTGAAAATACACCAACCTCTATTTTAAAAAATAGAAAGGTTAAAAACCATCCTATTGTCCCTTCTTAAAATATCAGAAAAAAGTACGGGTTTGTGCACTTAAACAAGACTTCCTGGTGTATTTGAAAATCTGAAACTTTCCACCCTGAAGGCATTCCGCTCCCCGTAGTGCGTGCCCAGAAGGGGGGGGGGGCGGCAGGGGGGGAGGGGCGCCGCCCTACCCCCCCCCCCCCCCCGAAATCCGGTGAGGCCTGATTTTTTTCTCTAGGGGGGACACTTACGCTTTTAGAATTTTGCGAGAGAAAAATTGTTTCGTAAATATTAATACAGAAACTTTCCTGATGCCTTCCAAAACCATATTAATAGTCCAAAAACAAAATTTTCCCCGCTTTGCGGGTAGTTTAAATTGACAATTTGTCTTAATTTTTCGATTTAAAATCGATTTTGCCATTTAATAGTTAAGGCATACATGTTAAATAAAACTACTATAAACACTATTAACCTTTTGTTAACGTTTTAAACACATGTTTTAAATGTATAGGAATACAAAATCTTAAATTTTGTATTATCATCTGGAATTAAAATTTTTAGTGTATTTGAGATTCTTAAATTAAAAATTTTCTCCCCCGAGGGGTATTTTCGGCCCCCGAACCCCGCTTCTTGTCCCCGCTAGGGGGCTCTCGCCCACCCCCGGGCCCAAATTTAAGACCCCAGACCCCCCCTAAGGGTTAGTGTATACTTCACCCCAGACCGTCCCCCCGAAATGAACGGACCCCCTGACAAAAGCTCTGCTCTACCTCTTGACCCCCCATTGACAAAATGGTCCCCTATCGAGTGAGGTGAGATCAAAGTTCGAGTTAGGGGCAGAGGGTTAATAACCTTCGAAAAATGTCTTTTAACAACATTGTTCTTTTTGTCCTGCATTTTAGTAATATCGTTTTTTATTTTAAAAAAATATAATACAAACTAAGGTAGAATTTACATTCCAAACATTTATTTCGGAAATTAAAGCTTAGTACTTTTATAACATATTAAATTTTAAGTGTTTTTGGGCTGGACTCAATCAACCGCGTACCATTTTAAAAACTATACTTTTATTTCATGGTTTCCTTCGCCTGGATACATCACAGGAATCGTAAACGGCAAAAATTCCGAGGCTTTTAATTTTCTCCAACATATTTCACTTTCTATTGGGATTGCGCAGGATTCTCTGCCGGAATTGGGATTAGGCAAATGATCGCTCTTTTTGCAATCTGCGGTAGCTATTAAAAGTAAGAATTATAAAAATTCAACAAACTTTAAGTGTACTGCAGATAAGTAGTGAGTTGTACAAAGCAATTATGCAAAATCGATACGGTATAATTGGTTTCTAGAATTTTAAGCCCATGTAATGAACTTGGTTTCAGATTAGAGTTTAGTTTAGATGAATTTATAATTTTTAACTTCAAATAGTAGAACTATTAAGACTAAAAATTATGAGATTGCAAAACATTTTAAACGCATCAGTTTTGGAGAAACTGAAATTTATTGGTGGGAAAAAGTACATAAAACTGAAATCATTATTGCCTATGTTTAATTTAATTTAAGTTATTTTGAAATGCATTTTAAAAATCTTTATAAATATATGTAATGCGTGTGTGCTACTGATCCCTAACTTAGCTTTAACCACCCAACGGATTAAGCTGAATGAGGTATATGCTTTTTTAAGCTTTTTTATATACTTTTTTAATGTCTTTCTGCACATTAAGGTTATTAGGAAAACCACAGTTATATTTTGACGGCTGATCCTTTCTAATTCATTTTTACTAAAGAAATTAGACCTGCTGATTCAATTTTTGACATTCATTTTCTGTAAAAAATGTTATCGTTTTACATCCACAATCATCAAATAACATCAATAAAATACATGTCAAAAATACAAAACATCAATAAAAATTATTACCAAAAATATTCTAATTTTTCATTTTCAATTCAGTGTATCTTGAATAATAAAACACTTTTTTAATTAAAAAGTTAAAAATTTAAAAAAAAAATTTTTCGACGTTAAAAATATGGCCCAGCGAAGACTCGATCCCAAGGATCCGAGGATCCAGGCCCGACGTACTAACCACTCGGCTACTGGGTCAGCTGAGATTATTCACTTAAAAGCCACTTTTAAAGAAACGGTTTAAAATGTAGTTTCTCGGCGTCAATTAAAAAAAATTAAACGAAAATTAAAAAAACTGATACTCTCAGATTTTAATAAAAATTTGGAAATAGTTAGACACAAGTCTAATGAATACTTTGAATTGTATTTGATTAAAAAACTAATTCAGGATTTTTTTTATTAGATTTTTCTTTTAAAAACATCGATTTTTATAATTTTCTTTAAATTTTAAATTACGTTTTACTCAAAACCACATCTAAAAGTTGCCACTTATTTTTCTTTAACTTTCTATTAAATTGCGGAAAAAACTGAGTAAATCAAATTTTTTAAATGGCCAAAAACTGTTTTTTGAGCTTTAGATTCATTGAAATATCTCAAAATAGAACAACTGGTAAACAATGAAATTATTACCGTTAGATACATCATAATCTGAGCTTTAGATCGCACTGTACTTTTATCGGACAAAAATTAATATCTAAGTTGATATCAAACTTTTAGTAAAATTCGTCATAACTATGGTGTTCTACCTTAAACGACGATTTCAGATATAAATTGGTATATTTTTATTTTTTATTTTAACCATTTTAAGTATTTGGAAATGGATTTTAAATGAATTGCTGGCATTAATCTAACTACGTTCAGTGTTTAGGTAATGTCGCTTCCTGGTGGCATTCAAGTTTAATAAAATTTTTGTCAAAAAAACCAACTTAAGAATAAAACACTTAGAGATTACGATCTAAAAAGATAATTTTGATGAAAATATAGAGTTCTAATATATAAAACATATAAAACTTCTATATTTATGTAAGATTCATACGTGTATTAGCCGGAAATTTTTAATTATGCCGACTTTAATATTTTTATACAATGTAATGTTTTTTGGACTCATAACATTATGAGATTGATATTAATTTTTTTTCATCACAAAAATTGATTATAAGATTATAGTTATAATTTTTTATTATTTAAATTTTGAAAGAAATTACCCAAAACATAAGGACTATCCCATAAGCTTTCATTAACGTTTAAAGCAGACTTTAAAATTTGCTCCGGTAACATTTGATAAAAGGTATTGTACGGTCCCAAGATTAAATCCTGATTTGTACCACCAAGCAGAACAGGTTCTTTAACTGTTCTTACATTGAAATTACAGGCTATTTTTTTTATTTTTTTTTTTTTTTTTTTTTTTTTTTTTTTTTTTTTTTTTTTTTTTTTTTTTAATTTTGTTTAAATGGTTTGGGGGGGGTTTGGGTGGTTGCTTGGTGCGGGGGGCGGGCGGTTTCTTTTTCGTGCTTGCTTTTTGTTTTGTCTGTCGTCTTTCTTTCTGTGTCTTGTCTTTCTTTGTATATAGCTATCGTTTTATATTTAGTTTAGTTTAGTTATGTTCTCGTTGTTTTTTTTTATCGGTTTATATGTATTTAGTCTTTTTTTTTTTTTTTTTTTTCTTGTTGTGTTTATTCACGTATATAAAATAAATAATTTATAACTAAACAGATGTAGGCGGAAATTGGTAATATACAAGTGCCCAGATAATGATAGATAACAACAGAACAAAATAAATTTTGCATGATGTGCAAAATTTCTAATTAACTCTAAGTGTCATGTGTTGAAATTAGTAATAGAAATCAATATAATAAACAAAACAATAGATAATTTATGTCGGATATACCTGCACGGCACATTTCTAATTATCTGTGAAATATTTAGAGTAAGTTATCTTGTGTGTTCTTTAGTTAATAGAAATATTTTCACGTTTTTGTTTAAATATAATAAATATAAAATTCTTTTTTTAAAAAATATTTTTATAAACCAGGGGCCTATTTCATAAAGATTTCTGTAATTGTAAATTAATAAACGCATTTCATTTCTTCTTATTTTATTAATTAAAAAATACGTACGTAACTGTGGAATTACGGAATTTACAGACATGTAATTTTTTTAAATTCTAAACGCAATTCGATTAATATACTTTTTAGTTAAAAATACAAAAGAAAAATATGCGTTTATTAATTTACAGCTGTAAATTAATTACAAGCAATCTTTATGAAATAGGCCCCAGGTGCCAAGATATAATTCTGTTTTTTCTAAATTAGTTTTAGTTTTTTAATCGTTTAAACATATAATATAACATATACAAATATAAACATTAGCTTATAAATTTTTGTTTGATATTATTTTAAAGCTAACATAAAAATTTAAATTCCAAATTGCATAAATTGAGATATACGTACAATGCATCAAAAACAAGAGAAAAAATTTTTTTCAACAAATTTGAACTCTTGATTTTTTGGCACGATAAAAAGTTTGGCGATACAGACATGTTTTATGACTAAAACTTTGATTTAAGTAAACGGTTACAAATCGAGCTTTATGCAACGATGAAAAATTTTACGTCATTAAAAATTGCTTTTTTGGTTTTTTTGGGAAAAAGGTTACATTTTTTTAACTTTTAGTTTTTGAAGGAGTAATTCCTTTCGAGCTATACTTGGGTTTTTTATAGTATTTCAACTTCCCTGGAATTTACAGCCTACAGTATGAAACTATTTCTAAAATCCCAAAAGAAAATATGACTATGATTTAAACTAGGTTTAAATTTAAACCTGATGTAAAGGGATAATTTTTTTTTAGAAATTTCCAATTGCAATTAAACAATTAAAACAAAAATTAACTTCGTGACAAATAATCCTTGCCACTAAAGCTGACATAACATTCCTAAACTTATTATTACATTAATTTTAGTAAAAAAGTTATGCGCAAGCTTTTTATAACAACAACAATAATTCTACTTATAACTGCAGAAACAGCAGTAGTGAGCGAACGATTTAAAGCTTGGTGTCTGGCCAAATCTGCATTTTCTTTATATTGGGGAAACAAATGTTATGTTCGCAAGGTATTTTTTGTTCTATAGTAAATATTCTCATTATTTCGTCTATCAGGGGCCCCCACCAATAACAACCGGCTAAGTTGGCAGGTGATGAAAAAGGACTTATTTATAAAGTTTTTTTTCAATAGTTTAATTATATAATATTACCATATTTGTTGTGGTCATTCAAAATAAACGATTTTTCATTGTTAAAATTAGAAAATATTACAATAAAATGATTTAATTAAAAAAAAAGGTTTTAATAACTAAATATCTATTATTAGTTTATATTTAAAAGAAAAATCCATCATATAGTTTAAATATCAATTTGTCAAATTAAAAAAAAATGTGAAATTTTACAAGAAAAAGAAATCAAAATTCAAGCAATAAAAACTCTTTTTAGTTAACAAGCCGTTATTGGACAAGCATTCAGTTGTTCACTTTCCTCCGTTATTTACTTATTCTTTATAATACTCTTTTTGATTTAATTGCTTATTTACAAGTAAAAAAAACACTATTTTAGTTTTCCGACTGAAAAAAAAAACAAAAAAACCCGCATAACAGCAGTTTACATTAAAGAAAGTTTCTAAACCACCTAGGTTTTATTAAAAATGCATAAAAGAAGAATATCTGACTATTTCAAACAGTTTTTCTATGGTTGAAATATATCTGGATGACGTTGAAAATTAGTATGCAGCCATGAGGAGACCAAATAAAATTGTACATTTATAAAGTTTTTTTCAAAAACAAATAAGAGCGCAGAATTTTTTTTAATTCCACCTTTTTACAAAATATGCAAACATTAATCAACTTGAACTCTTTAAAAATTTGCATCCGGTATCAAATTAAATCCTTTAATAAATAATTAATAAAATATGGTTTTTGATCTTTAATATTAAACCGCTGTTTTTAAAAATTTTGAACGGTTTTGTTGTTAAATAGTCGATTCAATACAGCAATTATCGAGGTCAAACTAGATTTTATTTACCTTTAATTACATGTTAAGCAATCCATAGTGTAGATTTTTAATTGTATAAAAATATCTACTGCGACCTGTGGGTCGTGGTATATTCCGCATATACTACCTGTATATTCCGCAGCTTGTTGAATAATCTATTGACGCGTCGTAGCAAAACCGCTCATCATGTAAGTATATCCGGCACCTAAAGCTAAAGTCTTTCAGGGTGAAATTAAGGGCGTAACCGCTCTCCGCCAGGAAGAAATAAACAATAAACCCGTGAGCGAGAAAAATTAAAAAAAAGGTTTCAGCGGTTATGTAACCAATTATTATTTAATTGCGTCATGTGTTTCTCTGCACGTGATATTTTCTCAAAAAACTAGTGGTTACTTTACCACTCATCAATTTTCACCCTGATAGAATTTATCTTTAGCACGATAATTAGGGTAGTGCATTTAATTTCGGCACTTTATCGTTTTTCCAATGTAACTTATCACTGTATGGCCCGATTTTCATGTTTGATAACTCATTATAAAGCTTTTACGATACTGCGTTGCGTCATAAAACTTTCACTGTATGGAAGTTGTTTTTTTACTTAATTAAATCAGTTTTTAAAAAAATGGAAAATTGCCGAAATTAAATGTATGCATAAAATTTCGGCACTTTACAAACAATCGATTGTTTCGCAGTCAAAAAATCATCATTTTCAAAATATTAAAAGCCTATCATTATCTCCAGACAGCTTTCTTTAATTTAAGCTTTTACTTGTTGTTCAACGTGTAAGTAGCAAAAATTTACAGCTAAAATGCCAAATGGTATCAAAATAAGCAAAATTTGAGAAAAAAGTGCATTTAAATTCGGCACTTTTTAAAAAGACCCCCGTAATCGAGTTTAATTGCAGTGCTATGACCCCTATGCATTTCAATGTTGTCTTTTAACTATTTACAACTACAATTTAACACACGACCACTTAATTCAACCCGTTTTTACCTACAGCAATATGTGTGCCGAAATTACACTATTTTATTTTATAACTATTGCTCACCACAGACGCAACGTAGAGCGACGGGTGACTAAAAATTTGGAAAATAGACTAAATTTTATCAGGACAGTTTAATTTTTAAACCAATTTATTGCGTAATCATGAATTGCCCATGTTCTAAAAACGAGTAACAATTTTATTTTTTGTAAATCACACAATTTCACATAAAAATATCATAACATAACAAATAAAAAGCTCACGACAGTCATCTACATATAATTAGCTCTCATTTGAGCTATCAAACTTCGTATTCCGTCCAGGATTACCAAAGATATAGTCAAAAATCAAAAATGCCCAATTAGGAAAAGTTCCGAATTCAAATGTACTACCCTACTGTAATTAAACGGTGATGTGCGGTTTTGTAGCAATTAGGGTAACTGACTTAATTTCGGCCACCTTTTTTTATTTTTTTGAATAAGTTTTTTCTGGTTTTTCCAATCGACCCAATGTTTGGTCTAAAAATCAAACAATAGCTATATTTGTTTTTCCAGTGCAAAATTTGAATATTTCTGTTACACTTAAAATCAGTGAAGGTTTAAACTTTTTTTTAAAGTGGCCGAAGTTAAGGCGCGTGCCATTTATTTCGGCCACCTACAAAAAACTGGCCATAGCTATTGCTTAAACGAACAATAAAAATTTCTAAAGGTTGCAAATTTATCCATAGGTATTGTTCTTGGTACATAGAACTTAATTTTTTCCCGTTGGCAAACTTTTATAGTTATTAGAAAGACTTTAAATACTTATGTCAAAACCTTAAACAAAACAAGATTTAATAATTTGTATTTTTTGTTCAATTTTTATTTTTGGTTTAAAAAACGTCAAAACAAAGTCAAACGAGCAAAAAAATTCTTTATAAATACGGTAGTACAATGATATTTAAAAACAGCAAAAAACGGCAGGTTCTTTCACCTAAATTTTCAGGTGGCCGAAATTAACGGAATATTAAAATGCGCAGTTAGTTAAACGCATTGCAAAATGATTTTGAAGAAAATATCAAAACATGAAAATTAACAACTTTAAACCTTAAATAGAAGATATTTTAAGGTTATACATTGCTTCGTTCTAAATTTGATGCAGTTTAAACACAAAGCAAAAATTAGCAAAATCACAAAAAATTCTTTTTTTGTATGAAAATGTTGATAATGTAGAATAACAAAAATAAAACACTTTTGCAAAAACACTTTATTCAACATTAGTCCAGTTACTTTTGTGCTAATTCTTTTGTGTTTTAAAAATAAGTAATTTTCTAACACCCTAAATTGGTGGCTAAAATTAAGGCGTGGCCGAAATTAATTCAGTTACCCTACGTGCTGAGTGCCGGATATACTAACATGTTAAATAAAAAACTGAGCGGTTTAACTACGATATGCTTATAGGCACCTTGCACTGAAACTTAAAATAAACATAAGATATCGAACACACAAACATTGAACCTGTAGGGAAAATGCCGTAATCGTGCAAATGTTCCCTGATTATTGATTAGTGCCGGCATTGACGGAAAATAACCCGATTATTATAACATCTGTAGCCATATATTTTTTTTATTTTTAAATTCAAATTTTAATTACACGTTTTAAAATAGACAATTTCTAATGTAAATCAACATACATAATCGGTGCGATGTCATTATTAAACACCCCAGGGTTTCGTCTTTCGCCTTTCGTCTTTTTTTAAAAAACATTTGCATGATTACGGTATTTTCCGTACATTCAGCAATGTTTGTGTGTTCTTTATCTTATTTTTATTTTAAGTTTCAGAGCAAGGTGCCTATATAAGATTGCTTTTTTTACCAATACTGCCGGTTATTCCACGCGATAACTGCGGGTTTGCAAACTTAAAAATTGTGAACACGAAATTTTTCTCTCAATTAAATTTGTACAATACTGTCGCATGATTTAAATTATTTGAAATATTCGACGTATCAAGTAGCTACACGTCGAACTTAACAACAAACGTCGAATATTTCTCAACAATACCTAAAAAACCTCATCTAAGAATTTCACAATCGCAGGTTTTTTTGCAAAATAAAAAATTGTGAATAATGAATTCCTAGATTAGACTTATCGTCATAATACCAAAAATATATAATACTATATATTATATTAAGGAAAAATATGTCACTTAGTCTTAGAAGCGAAACAATTTGGTGCCATTTTTTGAGCACTGCCATTAATTGTTGTGCGCATAAAATGGCAAAACAACTGCTCTTATTGAGGCATGTGTCGTGTAAATGAGCACTGCTCAAAATGTAGCAGTGTTTTTGCGCATATCCTAGCATGCTAACTTGAACGCACTGCATTTTGAAGCACCTGCCTTTTTTAGCAATTTTATGCGCATATATGCGCATATACTGCACATAAAATGGCACAACCGCTTGAAACAAAAAAATAAACCTACTTAAAAACCACTATTTAGTTTGCACACTGTACTCAAAATACAAACTTTTAGTATAGACATACAAAAAAAAAATACAAACAATACAAAAAGATTTATTTTGTTTTTGGATTTTATTTTTTTGTATGTGTATATAAAGTTTGTATTTGTGTACGTGTGCAACTAGTGTGGTTTTTAGTGGACTTTTTTTTATTTGAGCGGTTTCTTTTTGTGGTGTGTGCATATATACGACAAGTAAAACCTAAAATACTGCTTTGCAAGCATTCCCTAGTCAAGTGTATATGCGCAAAAACATTGCTACATTTTGAATAATGAATTACACGACAGATGCCTCAATAAGAGCAGTTGCTTTGAGAGTTATGCGCACAACAATTAATGGCAGTCAAAAAATGGCACGATTGTTCGCTTCTGAGATGAGATAACATATTTCCTTAATATAATTATATAGTATTATACTTATCGTCATAATACTGTCGAATAAATCAAATTCTTTGAAATATTTCACGTTTTGAAGAAAAATTCATTTATTAAAAATTTTACGTTTGCAGTTTATTTTTTACTAGATAAAACAATCTACACTGTGGATTGTTTAACATAAAATTACAACAACTGTTTAACACACAGTCGAACATTTTCTTTTTTGCATTTTTTTAAACTTTTTTTTTGATTTTAGGGAATTGCAGCGGACTGGAATACCAAGAATGATTACTGTAGTAATAATATCAACAAAGGGCAATTGGCGGTAATTCAGTGGCAGGACCTTATGGATTCCCTCTGTCCCATTCACTATCAACAAAAAGTAGCTTATCACAAATATTAATCTTTATGTTTAAAATAAACTTTTGGGCATTGTAAACTATACTTTATCTAAAAATAAACCTCAAAAATTTAAACCTGCAGAACTAAATTGGAAAAAATATGTTTTACCTCTGTATGAAACCGTTAAAAAGAATCTAATTTTCTGTACAAGATAGGAACGTAAATTAAAAATCCAGAATTATATTGTTTTTATTGTTTACTTCTGGTTTGGATAGAATTTTAGTTATGGTTTTATAATATAATCTTAAATTAAACCAAAAAACCGTAACCAAATAGCTAAAACCAACAATCTAAATCCCAAGCATTAAATTAAATTAATTTAAATTAAATTCAAACGTAAAGTCTAAACTTTTTTCTAGCCAATAATAATGTGGTTGGTGGGTTATTTTGTCAGTGGAGTCCGGAATCCAACTGACAATATATTTACAGTTGGTCTTGAACAGGGATTTTGCTTTTGTTTCTGTTTTTTTATTTGTTTTTTTTGTTTTTTTTGTATTTTTTTTTTTTAGGTTTTTATTTGGGTCGCTGGAACAGTACAACTTTTGGGGTTCTTTCCTGTCTATGTATTTACATGACAAAATAAATTTATTTTATTTATTTATTTATTATTTATCTAAATCCCAAGCATTAAATTAAATTAATTTAAATTAAATTCAAACGTAAAGTCTAAACTTTTAGCATATGTGGTTGGGTTTGAGACGAGTGCCAGAAAATATTACAACAGGAACAGACAACTGGTTCTGGCAGATAAAAGGCTATGGATTGATTAAAGCCGATGCGATCTGGTCCGTGAATCCAAATCAACTAGGAAAAGATTTCGGATCTTACAGCAAAACAGCTTGTGGATTAGTGTCAGCATCCGGTATACAAAACAAAGTGGCACTTTGCGAATATTCAGGTATTAAAATGTTTCAATCCGAATTCATCTAATCTTGAGAATTTTTTAAAACAATTTAAACACTGAAAAGTTTCAGATCAAATGTTTGGTGGGATCATTTGGTTTAGTGGGGCCATTTGGTTTGGTAGGCCAACTATCACAAACTATCAAAAACCAAGAAATAACTGCGAATATTCACAGCATTTTTTGATTTTAAGAGCGTTTTGTAAAAAATTTTAGTTTTGCAATTCCTTTGACCCGGCTGATTCTTTTAGTCCTATGGTGAAATTATCTGGCTGACCGCGAAAATCAGAATGCAGACATGAGCGGACCAATTAAAATTGGGCGGTTATTATGTGTTTTTTGTTTAAACAAATAAGAACGCTGAATTTTTTTAGTAGCACCTTTTTACAAAATATACAAAAATTAACCAATTTTAGCGCTTAAAAAATTAGCATTTGAGTTCCAAATTAAGTGATTTAAGAAATAATTATTAAAATATGGGTTTGTATTATTATTTAACCGCCTTCGTTAAAAATTTTGAATGGTATTATTTTTAAAGAAGCGATTCAATACTGAAATTATCGCGCTCAGCTAGATTTTATTTGCCTATAGTTGGAATCAAAACCCTTTCAGAATGCCTGCCGTATTTTTCAGTCGGTAAATTAATATTATTATTTTATTCATAAAAATTTTTTGAAAAGCAATTTTTATGAAATAAGTCCCTCCCTAGACAGTTTTTCATAAAAGTTGCAAACATTCAATTTTTTGTAATCGTCCATTTTTTAGATATTAAAAAAATGTAAATGTTTTTGAACCCCTATTTAAAAACATATGAGAGCTTAAAACGTTTGAAAAACCTCTTATTAAAAATAATATATATATAAATTCTTCCTTAAATTTATGAAGGTTTTACAGATTCACCTGGTAATATCTAAAAATATATAATATACAGAAAAATGTGCACCTTGGGCCTCTTTAAAAAAGTGGGAAAAAATAGGCAATTAATAATGGAGCCTCTCCAAGTTTTTAAAATTACTCCACTATAATTTGGCATAGTAGCCAGTTTTAATTGCGCCTTTTAGATAGAGTTTTTAAAATAAAAAAGAATCTTAGTAATATAATAGCCATTTATTGACTTAATATTACATGATTTGTTATATTTTTTTAACTACAGATTTTTTAATATACTCCGGGCCGCACCACAAAAGTTAAATTTTCAATGGTTGGTTTAATTCTGTCCAACACGTGTGAATTTTTCACTCGTATTGCCACTTGGATTCAAGTATATTTACACACTTGTATATATAAAGTGAAATCGTAAAATAAAATAAATGGTACCCTATTATAATGGTAATTTTCCTTTTGAGAACTCAATGTTAAAATGACAAGTGGTCAAAGTTTAAAACTGAATAACTTCAAACATAAAAGCTCGGACATGAGGTTTGCTATAGATAGTTTTCACTTGGCATATAATCTTTTTTCATTATATTTGCTTTTCATTATAGTTGCACATTTTTCAGTATAATATATATTTTTGGTAATATAAATAATGTACTAAATATAAACCGTAATATTTATAGTGGACGAATCAGGAAACCGGCCGCCTACTACTTTTGTTCTGTTTCAATCCGGTCATGTCTTCAATGAACTGTGGATTCAAAACAGCACAGCGCAGCACGTGATGATCTGTGCCAGGACCTGCAGCACGTTGCCTCATTCTGTGGCGCTGAGTTACCATAAACTGTCGGGCAGCTGCCGTTGTCACGCCAGCAGCACCGCCACCGTGCCCAGTTATGAGGCGAACGGCGATTTCGACTCCTGGGTCGTTGAGTGGGTGGAATTCTAAAAACGCTGAAAACTTCAGAAGGGAAAAATTACTTTTATAAAACATTTCCAGTGCCATTTATTATTCTTGCATTGTTGTCATGCCCTTTTTATAATGCTCATGTTGTTTATATTTTTTATATACATATATAAAAAATATAAATATTTTTATATAACATATATATTTTCATTTAAATTAAAAATTGTTAACTAAGTTCAAATAATTAATGTAATAATAGTGTTCAATGATGATGTTTTTTGTCTTTTTTGATATTTTATTTAATAATTGGTTCTCTTGATCATAAGAATAATAATTATGGAATGCGCCGTGATCGATTTGCTCGGTATATGCAATCCATTGTGTAATGTTAGTTGTATACGTTTGCTAAAAAAAATAAAATTATAATCATTTTAAGAGTATCTGCCCCTGCGTAAATTAGCGAAATTAAAGATAAAATGTAATAATCGTAATATCACTCGCAACAAACCATCATATAATAATTGTAAAACACTAAAATCGTCAAAAATGTAAGATGCTCTATTAAATGTTTTTGTGAAATTTTCAGAAATAACGAAAAATAAACCGAATAAAAACAATACGTGTAAAAAAAGCTTTAGTTTGCGTTTTTTAACCATTAATAAAACTTAATTCACATAAATTTCTCTCAAAGTGGATTAACTTTTACATGAGTTAACCAGCTGTAAATACCACAGTATTAGTTAAGTCACACGTCGTCAAAACGATACAAAAAAAGTATAACGCAAGCGTCACAGTAACCATGAAAAATTTCTGTCAAAATAAGTTATCGCATTGCGCATCAAATTTTGTAATTTATCATTATTTTCGTATAAAGCAAAACATACCGCCATATTAACGGCTTTTTAAAATCAAATATCAAGTTCTAAGTCCGAAAAACATTGAAAAATTCAAATTTAATATAAGGCGACTTTTAATTTAACAAATACATTGACAGCTAATTTGTTTTATGTAATAAATAGAAACATTAAAGAAAAAGTCGCCTTATATTAAATTTGAATTTTTCAATGTTTTTCGGACTTAGAACTTGATATTTGATTTTAAAAAGCCGTTAATATGGCGGTATGTTTTGCTTTATACGAAAATAATGATAAATTACAAAATTTGATGCGCAATGCGATAACTTATTTTGACAGAAATTTTTCATGGTTACTGTGACGCTTGCGTTATACTTTTTTTGTATCGTTTTGACGACGTGTGAATTAACTAATACTGTGGTATTTACAGCTGGTTAACTCATGTAAAAGTTAATCCACTTTGAGAGAAATTTATGTGAATTAAGTTTTATTAATGGTTAAAAAACGCAAACTAAAGCTTTTACACGTATTGTTTTTATTCGGTTTTGTTTTTCTGAAAATTTCACAAAATTTGTTAATAATTTACAAGTTTTAAAGAGACTTGTTTCAGTCTTTTCTGGCATTTAGTTTTTAGACTTATGTAGCTTTATACTATTCCATTTAATATAAGGCTTTTTTTTCGAAACTTTGTTTCGTCTTTTGCTAAAATTTCCGCCTTTTAATGCATTGAATTCAATGTCATTTATTAAAGATATAAAACATTAAAAAATTTACTCATTTTAAAAGAAACGTCATGTTACAATTATTTTCATATCCATTACAATGGTCTTCTTATGATATGAATACAATTATTTTCATATCCAAAATTTCAATGTAATTTTAAGCAGTATACTATACAAAAATTAAGTCTGGGTAACTCCGTAAAATTGTATGGAACCAGAAAGAACCATATAAAATAGTGTGTTTTTCTTCTGTTTAAATTTTTTTAGTTAGACCTGATTTAACCACTTTTTTGGAAATTAGCTTTATTTGGACTTTTGTTTTGTGCTTGATTTTTCTGGATTGATGGTTTATTTTTAAACAACAAAACCACACCATTGTAAATGGTTTTTCCAGGTTCCATACAATTTTACGAGGTTACCCAGACCAGTCTTTTCTCGCATTAAATTTTTGGAGTGATTGTAGCTTCATAGTATTCCATATAAAAAAGACTTTTTTCTGTTTCGATTTTGATAAATTTCCGTCTATTGAAACATTGTATCCCGCAGCGCTCACACGTCACCCAAGATTTATTTCATTTTATTTTTTTAAATATTTTTATTGTTGCCATATGGCTGCTAATTAGTGGTAAGGATATTTTTTCGCTCTTCCCGTTGAAAATTAGTAATTTTTATAAAAAGGTAAGGAATTATAATTTAAACCAAAAAAATAACCACAAGAGAATGTGTATTACTGAATGAAGTTACTTAATATGTAATTCAGTAAGGAAAAAAAGTGTCACACAAGTACCCCAGTACCTAATGCGTAACTTAGAAAAAAAAGGTCATTTTTCACATGAACAGAGGTTTAACTACGGGCAATAGAGCATATACGAAAATAAAATTCAGGTGAGGCGGCAATTTAGCATCTACGTGCAAAAAATCAGCTCCAAATATTTACCACAGGGAAAAATTTTTGGGGGACCCCCCCAAAAAAAAAACAAAAAAAAGTTAAGCAAATTAAGCTTATTAGTATGAAATTCAGGTATGTTTAGCAAAAATTTTTAGGTTTTTAATATCAGAAAAATATGGGTAATATTTTAGTTATGTAAAATGTTTAGATTTTTAATTGGCTAAAAAACTATTAAAGGTTTTGTTGATTTCGATGACGCCATCAACAACGGTTAACTGCGCAGTGACTTAACCCATTTAATATAAGGGAAAGAGCGCTCCGCGCTCTTCCC